>JBAMAX010000180.1:0-149162 GCA_037043745.1 Chymomyza amoena
CAGTGGCTCAAAAGCTGAAAATCCGTTGCAAAAATCATATCTTCTAAACAAATTGAGATATTTTTATGAATTAAATTGCAATTGAAAGAAAAATCTTTAGGCTTTTAAATAAGTATTCATACATGGTGATACGGTATCTACGAGTTGCGCAATTTGTTGTTCAAGTTGGATTTTGTGGACTGTGCAATATTCGCTCTTGAACAATATGTAAATATTTTTTGCATATTTTCTAAACCAATTAAGATATTTTAATAAAATAAAATTTAGTCACAAGGAATATGTTCAGGCTTTAAAATAAGTACTCATATGTGATGATACGATGTCTGAGAGCAGCGCAATATGTTGTTGAAGTTGGATTTTGTTGCCTGTGCAACATTCGCCATATTTATGAAGAAAATTTTAATGATATATTTGTTCACATATCAGCAGTATTTTTTAAAATAATCATCCACATTTACATTTGAGGGGATATCTAAAAGACTTAACATTTCTTTTGAATAACTACTTGGCAATTCAGTGTTGGATCGCACATATCTAAGGGATGCAACCAGTGGATCTGATGTGGCCGCCAACATATTAAAAAGGTCCTGGTTTTCCCTTGATCGCGATATTTTACAAGTATTTATGGCTCTGAATTTTTTATAATCCTTGTTTCTTGATTCCTGGGCTTCTTCTGACATCTCCCCAATGGGTAGGCAATGATATTCTATTATAGATTGGCCATGTGCCAAAATTTTGTGAAGTGTGGGAGTTAGTTTCTTTCCCGGATATTTTTCCAGTAGCAGCTCTGCAGTCTTAGTCGCATATTCACCAAATTTACTGCCGTTAATTTTTTCCTTACAGTTCAGAATATTTAAAATAGTACCCAATCTTTTAATGATATCTTCATCCACTCCAGTTATTTCTGACGAAGTTTTGTGTTCTTCAAAGAACTTGCGGGATGAGTTTCCATCAGTTGTATTACCATATCCATATTTGGGGCAATCGACTTTCAGTCCAAGTTTCTTATTAAAATCTTCTTGTATTTTTTTTCCTGAAACTTTGTTTTTCTTTATCTGGAGTGTTGTCCTTAAATGAATCGTGAACTTGCGGAAGAGTATATGCAAGTTTTAAAATAAACTCCATGCATCTAATTCTGGCATGCAATGGAGAAATACCAAATTCCAGATTTTCCTCTTCAATAAAAGAATTATCCAAATTTTGAAAATCCTTTTGTGTTTTTTTACAAAAAGCACATGTCAAAGTTGATTTAGTGTTTGTCAATTCGTTAAGAACCTTACCGTCTACCATTGTTAGAAAAAATTCATATTTCACAGCAATGGTTGTTCCTTCCTTGATTTGAATTAATGCAGGCCTTATATCTTCAATCTGCTTCCTAATGTCGGTTACTGTAGACCTGATTAATTCCGAAGATTCTTTGGCGTATTTAAACAATATCGGGCGACAATAGTGAACAGATGAAGGGCGCGGATTTTTCCAATGTTCCAGTGTTTCACTTTTTAGTCGTAGGGGGACAACAGACGCCATAAACATGTTTGCAACTGTAATACCTTCATCATCTGTGGCTATTCTTTGCTTGTAAGCACTTTGGCCAGAAGATCCATCGCAGCCCCATTTGCTAAATAGTGTGAGGTTCTCTGGAAGAGTCTCCATCTCATTTTCAGAAAAACTTTCAATGAGGCGTTTTGCAGTATGATCCATGAGGTCTTGAAGTTTGACCTCTGCTGAGACTTCCGTCACTATCGTTGGTTGTGGTACTGCGTTCAGTTTAGCCGATCCAATTTTGTGGTATGCAGGAAGAATACTGACATTGTGCCGAATTAGCGAATCCCGCAATATAGTATATTTTCCCTTGGACAGATTCAACTCCATAAACAATGCCAAAGCCTCTTCAGCGCTGTAGTCCATAGGTAGGGAATTTGGCGGTGTGGGGATGCTTTCCTTTATCCTATTAAGTCGCAAAGGGCTTGCATCAGCAACCACCTTTGTTATATGCGACCTTATATTTTCATCATCCTTCCTGTACTTTAATGATAGAGCCTCCGATAGATGATCCGTGGATATATCGTCAGTGGCATCGGCAAGTTTTCTCTTTCGAGTAAAATTTGAGCACTCGTCCAAACATTTGGCAGGTCTTCCTCTCTTTCGGTGCGTAGACGTTTGAGGTTCTTCTGGCAAAATTTCAATAAGCGTAAACCCTTTTAGCCAGTTTTCGTGTCTCCTAACAAAATTTCCTTTGGAGCGACTACAATTTTGCCACTTTGCTTTTATTTGGGCGTAAATAAGAGAAAGTTTGGCTTTTAAATCATCAAACTTATCTATATTTGCTTCCTCAACGTTAAGTTCTTTCACGATTGCCGAAACGAACTCCTTCGAAGTTATGGAGTTTCTGAACAACTCAAATAATTTTACGTTTTCCAAAGACATCGTTACACTTATAAAATCACTGCTTGCGAATTATATTTAAAAATACTTTTTACTGCAATGTGTGTTCTTTTAAAGTCAAAACAAAACTGTTATGTTTCTGATGTATTCAGGCAAATATATACAAATATTAAGCCTTTATCCAGGAAAAAGTAACAGGTACAAATTAAATTATATTATATGTTTTACAACTACCTGGAAATACAAAAAAAGGATTGATTAACCCTTTTTTTCAAATGTAACAGGTAGGCTATTTTTTGTAAAGTCGAAATATAAGCAAACAACTCTCAATTTAGTGCCTGCATCTAGTGCATATTCTTCTTCTTATACCTGCGGCAGTATATTTTGTAGTTGGGTTTCCAGGCTTTTACTGGTCTTACAGCCAAACACGCAAATGCACGCAATTAATCTTTTTAGAGTAGGTAAATAGATTAATAACAAACATATTTACGTTAAAACACAAAAATACATAAAATTGGGTTTTTTTTTATTTTCTTCCAAAGTTGAAAAAGTGGCCCAAATATAGTGGTTCAGGCAAACGGAAATAATAAAAAAACTAGAAAAGATTGAAACTGTTTTTTTTTCGTTTATGTTTAAATTTTATATACCTTTTTATAGAAATTAAAAAAATAGCAATTGGCTGCATTGTTTTTTTACAAAACAACTTTAAACATTAAATTTTTTTCCAAAAATTAAGATTTTTTTGTAGTTGTAAATATACTCATCTTTGAGCGGATGTAGGAACTAAGCTATTCTGCCGAATTGAATAAAATTTATATATTCGTGATCCTTGGAAAATTCTAAATAAGATACATGTATTGGTTTAATAAAACGATTACATCAAAATTTTGATTTTTGCAACGCTTTTGCGGCTGCCGAGCCACTGTGCGACGTCTCCTTCTATATTTTACATACATTTTCGGCTTGTACAAACTAAATATACCTTTTGCACCATACGGTACAGGGTATAAATATAAAAGATAGTAATATATTATCATTAAGTTTCTCATATCAAGTTTCTTCCTAAGCTTAATGCTTATGGAAAAACCAAACACAATTCTTAAGAAACACATTTTATATTCAAGATCGGACTTTGCGTGTATTTTGCATGATCTAATTGTACGGCTAAATTTAGTAAAATGCCTTAGCTGTGCTCCACTATGGATTCAAAACATTTTTTCGACAATTTCGGATGCATCAAGTAGTTTACTCATAACGTTGAGTCGGCAGTCATACAATTGGTTTGATATAGATTGAAAATGGGCACAAAAAAAACCAAAAAGCTCTGGAGCCCATTTAGTTGATTTGCATAAAGCTTTTGACGCCGTTTGAATAAAAGGATTAGGCTACAAACTGAGGAACTACAACTTCCCTCCATACATGGTCACCCTTATTTACAACATGATTGCCTACAAAGAATTCAGAACTAACATCGTAATCGCCAATAGCCTCAATATATTCTTCATGCTAAACTGATAATCATCTTATAAAACAATAAAAATTCTTCAGTGCACATCTGAACAAGAAAATAATCTCATTAAAGCGCCGTACTACACGAATGAGGAGTAACTTCTAAAATCCCAGAAAACCGTTCCCTTTTAGATAGATAGAGAGATAGTTCAAAAACGAAATTCCTTTATTTCTATCATCGTTTCAGTAGAACAACTGCCAAAATTCTCAAATTAACCAAGAACCAAATCTCAGATTTATTCCCGAATCCTAAACACCAACAAATTCTGGTGGTTCAGATATGAAATTAAACCTGATTCCAAAATCTTTTACTTTATAAATCCCAAATAAAAACCTTATGTTTTTAATAAATTTTTCATGCGAATATAAAATTTATGTTATTATACTGACCAAATATTAGGCTATATAAATCACATGTTGCAGATCTCTTTAATGAATTTCTAGCGATCTTCTCTTTATGAGTAATGAAATGTTTTGAATTTTCTATTGATCTCTTGCACCAGAAAAGCTGTAATTACATGCAGTATAAAATTGTTATTTTCTTAAAAACAGTTATCGAGATTTTGACGAAAATCATATTTTTCGAAATTGTTTTCAGTTCTTGCTGAATATCTCAAAATATCTACTTACTTTTTTTTTAAATTAATTCCATTGTTACATTGGTTTATTTTTTATTTGAGCCCAGGTGAGGTTACGTAACGAAAGTAGAATATTGGTGTTCATAAATTTTCTTTTGAAGTCTTCATGCGATCTTATAATGCTGGATGAACTTGTATGCTTTTTATTTAAGGGCTACCCGTGGTGATGGTAAGCATCCTGATAAAACTGACTTATTGTTTGAAGTTTATTTCTCTTTGAAATAAATTGAAGAGCGGCAGCGTGAATTCCATGTAAATTTTAATGTTGAATTCTATGCAGGATTTATGCTGAAGCTGAAAAACCGAGCGCTACTTGTAGGGTAAACCAGAAAATGGGAGGCATGGCTATTTGCATTGCAACATGTCTGACTATTTTTATTTATTTTAATTTTTTTTGTAAAACTTTTGATTCTTTTTTTTACTTCAAGTTTCAAATTACACGCCTGGACTGTCAGAGTTGTTAACGTTACCGTAAGATGGCTCTGTTCGAAAAAAAAATACTTGCAGAATTATATATGTATGTCTGTAGCATGAATGCTTATATACTAGGAAATTGCTATATACAGGATATATTTATGTATCGCATGTGAGGGACATTGAAGCGTAACACTTTTGCCTGACTTTGGTGACATGTTCAATCTGTCTTGTCACGGTATTCTGAATTTATTTTGTTCTTTATTTTCTATTGCCCTTTGTCTTCTTTTTCGTCTTCTTTTTCTTGCTTTGCTTCTTTGTTTGGTATATTTTATATGCAATATTTTTCAACTGTCCATTTATGTCTTAATTTCGTTCTTGTAGCTAGGGCTACATCGAACACACGCACAAGCAAATGGAATAGTATACGACCATTCATATTTATGAATATTTATATATTTAATATGAAAAACCAGCCAGAACCACGATGCCCAACAACAAAGACAGACAAAAACAAACAAAACAACTGTAAAAAAAAACAAAACGAAAAAAAAATGGTGGAAGAAAATCATATCTAGCTATTTACGGCTTCAACAAGCTCGGACTCGGAAACTTTTGGATTCTGTGGTCTTGAGTTTATGCTCGAACTCTGCGCTAAACTAGACAAAGCCTATAAAAGATACAAGCCATAAAGCTATCGAGCGATGTTCTTGTTAACAGTGGGCATTTTGTATCTGTGTGTGTGTGAGTGTGTATCTGTGCGTGTGTGTGCAAACATTGGCAAAAGAAAGAGAGAAAGTCGGAGCATACCGACTATTATGTATATGCACTATAATCCAATAAATTTCCACGCGATCATGAAGTCTATGTTAATACCACTTTTTTCCGACTGAAAATTACTTAATTTCTAAATTGTCTTCTTATTAGTTTAAAGCTTTTCAAGTTTTTGTTATTTCTCTAAAATAAATATTGTTCCCATTGTTACAGGCTGGGAACAGAAAATAGTCGCTTCGAGGATCTTGTGTGCGCCTATTATTCGGATAGCTTTGTCAGTTTAGTTAAGACGCCATCAGCCTTAATCTTCCGATAATTCACTCAATCTCAATCTCAGTACTTGTAATCAATTTTATCACTTTTATTGGCGATTTTTAGTATGTATGATGACCTGAACCATACTGAAACTCAATAAACCATTTCTTGCTTCCCTGATGGGCTTTTATTCGGGGCTGCTAATCATTAAAACAATACTCAGCATACAAATTTTATAAAATCAAATGCTTGTCATGATATAGGATTTGATCCTCAAAAATAAAAGAAATCTTTTATATTTTAGTTCAAATTTGATTAAACTATTTTCATCATAACACAGGTCCCATGGTCAGTTGTTGGAAAGCAGAAATATTTAGAAGTTTGGGTCACCCATCACGTTTGATTTGAGATATTTGAGGTTATGTACCATATAGGTATTCTAAAAACGGCGTTTTTCCTACTTTTGAGGTTATACATGTCGTTGCGGTCTTCTCTCCAGTTACATCATTTAGTACAACTTTACCCTTAATTCAAATGGTTGCAAAGGCTTATTGCAAATGCTAATGACGTCGAAGGGATATATCTCGTAACTTCGAAAAGCCATAACTTTGCGAAAAATCGTAATTTATCTCTTGAACCCTTAAATTTGAGGGTAAGAGTTGTACTAAATGATGTAACTAGAGAGAAAGACCGCAACAATTTTTGCGCCCTGTACATAACTCAATAGGAAAAACGCCGTTTTTTGGCGACATAACCTCAAATATCTCAAAATCCTCACGTGATGGGCCAGTTCTGACGCCGATTGGATTCTCCGCACCAATACTTCGGAAATGACTCTTAGCTTTTCAACAACTCACATGACCCCTGTATTTGTAGACCTGTGTAATTAGTAGTAAAACGCAGAATTCTATTGGAAACATAGATACGCAATCTTTTGGCGAAATCATTCTCATATTTTTTTTTTTTTTTTTTAATATACGGACATTGTTTTTTTTTGACCGTTTAGATCAGCGCAGGTTTTGATTGTCTTACTTGTTTTTTTACGGAAAGTCTCTTAAAGTCTCTCTAAGTGAATACACGTTTTTACATTTCGAATAAAGGGTATGTAATAGTCGCCCTGCCAAACATCCTTTAATTTTTAAGGCCAAAAAAGTATCACGCTATCTTTTGTGGAGTTCAGTTCAGAATAGAAATAATTTATTGATTTAATGAAAATATCTTGAGAGCAAAAGAAAAAGTTTTAAGGCTATTGTTCTTTAATATTTTCAGATTCTGTTATGATTTTAATTCCATTCAAGGTGTACTCTGTTTAAAAAAAATGATTTAATGAAATAAATTTTTTTGTTATTTAAAATGTTTTATTTTGTTTAACATTTTTGATCAATATTGAATTAGTAAAAAAAAGTCTACATAAATATTCATTTATCGACAGCTCGTAAAATATTAGAAATATAAAAAAAAATAAACAAGGTTTATATTTCCTTGTATTAAAAATCAAAATGGAAGAGACCGACTTAATTAAAATGGCCTGCATAACTTATTTTCTCCCATATGTATGTATTCATAAAGCACCAATATATTAATTAATTTTTTGTTTAATTCTGATGATAAGTTAAATTTTACGTACAATAAGATTTGATAATTTTCATTTATTTGTAAGGTGGACTTGGAACATGGAACATGGAACATTTCCCAACCAACTTCCTATATTCCAACCAGAGAGGAGTGGAATACTGGGGTACCAGGCCCAGCAGGCTCGATAAAGGTATACACGGACGGTTCCAAACTAGACGACCGTGTAGGGGGAGGGGTCTACGTCGAGGATTTCGACATTAGAATTGCTTTTCGGCTCCAGGACCACTGCAGTGTCTTTCAGGCAGAGGTCACAGCAATCCGGGAGGCTTTAACAACAATAAAAAACCTACAAGTCCAAGATAGGAATATCTGTATATATTCGGACAGCCAAGCGGCTATTAAATCTCTAGTCTCGATGACTTCGTGTATGAAGTCAGTGAATGACTGCCGCTTGTCTCTAGGAGAGATGGCTGAGCAGCTTTCAATTCACCTGATATGGGTCCCAGGACATAGGGACTTTGAGGGAAACTGCATTACGGATGAGCTGGCTAGAAAAGGAACTACCAGCATCCTCCTTCAAGACAAGGAAGGCCTGGGTATACCCATGGCCAGCTGGAAACTGAGAATACGAAACTTTTTCGCTCTCTGTGCAAATAAAACGTGGAATCGGACATCGAACACGTGTAGAATCTCGCGGCAAACCTGGCCGACATACTGCAGTAAAAGAACCAAAAACTTAGCTGTCTGAATAGAGCCCAGTGCTCATCTGTCATTCGTGCCATTACGGGACACTGGTTGGCAGGAAACCACGCATCCCGTTTGAATGCTCCCCACCACGACTTCGATAGAAGCTGTGGCGATGAAGAGGAGCTAGAGACGGTGGAACACTTTTTCTGTCACTGCCCAGGACTGGGTAGAAAAAGATTTAGGTTCCTGCAGTCACATTTTCTAAATGATCTATCTCAGCTCTCTGAACAGAGTCCAAAATGCCTTTTAAGGTTCATTCAGGCAGCCGTATGTCTTCCTCAACTTTCGTAGGGGCCCATCAAGATGGGAAATGTGGTGAATTGGCTCACTAGCGGTATCACAAAGGGCCTATCCTTGGCCTAAGTGAGCTGGGACGTCGGTCCCAACTGCCGCCCTAACCTAACCTAACCTAAGGTGGACTTGTAATGGATTATGAATATGTACCTCAATGTATTTACTTTGTTATTAACTATTTACTTTCATGTCGTAATTCAGTCCCAAAGATGCTAAATACCCATACTATAGGAATTTCGACAGACAAAAATAAATAATTTATCATTTTTGAAGATTGTGCAGTTCTAAAAAAAACTTTTCATTACTCAAAGTAACCATTACTTGGAATCATCTTTTCAATAAACTCCAAAAAATGTTTTAGGCATAAGCTCGTATCTCTTTAC
This sequence comes from Chymomyza amoena, assembly GCA_037043745.1. Lineage (NCBI taxonomy): Eukaryota > Metazoa > Arthropoda > Insecta > Diptera > Drosophilidae > Chymomyza > Chymomyza amoena. The sequence goes on from JBAMAX010000180.1 coordinate 8,975, forward strand.
ATAAGTAAGTACGATCGATTAGATGTACAAGAGTATAAAAACTTTGGCAATCTTGGCTCTTCTCTCTAATAAATTTTACTTTTGTTCTCGTCGTCGTAGTTTTGACTCCATGTGACCCCAGCGTCTTTATCCCCATGGAAGTCCAGGTTAGAAATGCTTGCCAACTGCTGCCATTTCCATTGTTACCATTGTTTTTGTTGTCGCATTTGTTGTTCTTGCTGGAATTGGTTTTGGTATTTTGTTAGATGGCACAAATTAAATACGTGCCAGCGCCCAAAAGACCCAGCACTCTGAGTCGCTCATCTCTGTTGCCCAACATTATTATGTTTATTTTCCCCCTTCTACTATTCTAAAAGCCAGTTCAAGGCAATTTCTATCTGGAGATAACCCAAATCCTATATATTCCCAGCATTCGAACTGTCGCATTCATATCGGTGAAAACAAGTAAAGCCACTTTTTTACCTACCTTCTCCGATTTTGATGATTTTTACACAGTTGATAGAGCTACTAGCCAATAGTAGCCACGTAAAATTTTATTGCAAATTCCGATTGCTTATAGAGTTATCGATAACTGAATATCGAATACAGGGTCATAATACTCTTCGGTAATTTCAAAGTTGATCTTAGAATGTCAAAACCATTATTCGTGTCAAGTTTGAACTTATTTTATTTTAATTCGGAAGAGTTATGCTTAAAAAAACAAATCGAGTTTTTTTCAATTAATATTTTATCTATCATGGTGAAAAAAAATTCACGTCAATATCTTTATGCGTTTAGAAGATATGGCTTATCAAAAAATAATCTGAAAATGAAACGCCCGATATTCAGTTATCGATAACTCTATAAACAATCGGAATTTGCAAAAAATTTGACGTAGTTACTATTGGCTAGTAGCTCTACCAACCGTTTAAAAATCATCAAAATCGGAGAAGGTCGGCAAAAGAGTGGGCCGCCTCACTTATTTTCACCGATATATATTGGTTATGTCTGTTAGTGGTAGAATGCCAACTGAAATTTTGATTAATTTTAAGTATTATTCAAACTTTAGAAATGGCCAAAATAAATTTTATTCATTTGTGGTACAATTTTCAGGATAACTTTTTGTTTGTGTTAGTTAAGTAACTAAGCCAATCAAATTATTTTGTTATCAAAGCAGAAAAAGCATAAAAAGCATTTTTATCCAACTCAGAAAATTGTAAAAATCTTTACGCAATATTATGCAAATCGTCAAGCAACTAAGAAATAATTGCAAGTCCTTAAAAAATTCAAAAAAATTCAATAATTTGTTTAAACATATCTAAATATAGCACAAATAAAAAATAAATATTAAGTTTATGCTAGGCTGATATTTGTCAAGCACCTTAGAGTCGTTTTTCAAAAAATTATCATGTCTTCATTGACTAATTACTGAAATCAACCATCTGAGCTCGTAAATATTTATTTCGTCTAAATATTTTGACAAATAGTATTTAAATTATTTAAATGAATAAATAAATAAAAATACACAATGCTCTTGACATTGGTATTAAATTAATTTTAATCAGAAAAACTCACACTTTAAAATTAAATAACAAATTTAATAGCTGCGCAAAATATTAATGTATCTGAACTATTTATTTTCAAATATTTACTGACTTATTTGATTCAATGGGAAAATGTAGCTATATAATTTCTTGGATGACCCATTACTCTTTGGGTTCCATTTTGAATAGTGGTAACCTAAGCCAGCTCATCACCTGTCAGGCTTAGCCGTTGATGCAATTACATTCTGAGCCATTCACACAGTCAAAATACATACACACACACACACACACAGCCGTTGGAAGAGTATTATCCAGCTTGTGGTGCCATGGTATATTCATACTGCAGTGTAAAAAGAAGCTGCTTTTACACACTGCCTCACCAAAGCACTGCGAGTACCTCCAGTGGCTTCCACTTTGATGGCATTAGCATGGATGTCTTTAGTCTTTGGTGTTGTCGTTGCTTTTTCTGTTTCTGTTTCAGATTCAGTTTCAGTTCCTGATGATGATGATGATGAAACTTTCAATTAGCGCAAAGTGTAATATAGAGCAGTGCCATTTTCATCAAATTACCTGCGACACCGACACCGACAGTCACCAAAAGACAAACGACACCTACAACGACTCTGAGTGCCAACACGCCGTCAAACACCGGCAATGCCGGCAGTGGTGCTCCGAGAGGAGGTAGAGATATAGAAATTTTTATTTCTGCTTAGCAGCAGCAGCAGCAGCCACAACAACAAGGAAAACACAAAATGTCGGTCACTTGCGGTTTAGAGCGCGCTCACCGCATGAAAAATAAACCACAGAAATGTTGCCATGGTACCACGCAACCCAGCACCACCCCCTGAAAGACCGACACCCTGGGCTCATACCCCTGTGCCCAATTTCAAAATGCTGCAAATAGTCAGGAAAATTACCTCATGCGCATTTTCTTATTACACAAAAAAAAAAGTAACGCTTCAAAATGCATAAGAAAATCTTCATAATGACAAAAAGAAAACAAAAACAAAAGGAACAAGAAGGAAAATCGCAACGCAGACATAATAGACACAGTAAGTTTGAGCACGAGAGCCAGAGAGAGAAATAGAAAGTATGGCACAGTGTTGGTAAATGCAAATGCACCGTGCAAAAGACGCAAAACGAAATGCCTGGAATTGGAAAACTGAAAAAAACCGACTAACATTAAAAAGAAAGTAGTGGAAAAACGCAGCGCAGAAAATGAAAAATAATTAGCGCAATTAATGACCACGTAATTAGCGCTTCAAATCTACCGGACCCAAGAGAACCACGTACTCCCCCAAGTGCACATTCCAAAAAACCCCACAGCCATTACAATGTATGTGTGCACCGGCATTTTAAGTGAGCTGAATAGTAAGCAGGAGGTGGTGGTGCGGATGGGATAAGCCCACCCGCCCTATGCAGCTTTTAGTTTGTGCGGTTGCATTTGATAACTCTATCGCGAATGGCTTCCTTTTGTCAGGACGCTGCTAATGAACACGGACATTTGATGCGGCTTTTTCAATGCATGCACAGCGAGAAAAATCGCATTCATTTTATAAATCTTGCAGTCAATTCAGCAGAAATATTATGATCTTGTTCTTAAAAAGGAAAAGTATTGAACTGTACGAATATAATACCGTCATGGACTCAAAATGAAATTTTACTGGACTTCTTGACCAGGACTTGCCTGAAGTTGACGGCTAGTTTTTGGCTAGGCCCACTCTACTTTCGGTCTATTTCTCTCAGTGTACGTGCTTATGCTCTGCGGCCTGACATTTCTTCATCAATGTGCGATAGCGTCCAGGCTAAAATGAGGTTAGCAATAATCACTGGACTCTGCTTTTGCTGCACTGGCTAATTAAAAATTGCCTTTGATTAGGCCAAAAGTAATGCGCCTATTTGCGGCCAACTGAGAATGTATGCGCTCGTTAATAACGTATACGTTTATGTATGTGTATCTGTGTGTGTTTATACAAATGATAAAGCTTATGTATGTCAATGTGGGGCACATGCCGCGGCATACTTTATATACATTTGGCGCACTGCCTTTGTCATTTTGTGCCACAATTTGTCAAATTTCAACAGCATTGAAATTAATGTATACTTAAATTAATGCCCCAGTCCAGGACGCCCCCAAAACCGGATCCCTGTATTTGTCTCCCATCTGTCTCTGCCCACTTAGATGCGGCAGCCAAGCGTTCCAACGACTGTCTTGGGCTAACACATTTACGCAGAGGAGGAAGAGATAGTGAGTACAGAGAGTGAGTCGTTCAGAGGTAGACTAGAGGGCGGAACAGGGCGGCAACTGCTAAAGGCGTGCATATAGAGCTTGTAACATGACGCCCTCTACAAAAACAAAAAGAAATAGTAGAGAAGAACAGAAAAAAAATGAGCAAAGCGACGGTAAGGCAACTTATAAACAACTTAAAAATTCATTGTCTACACATGGTGCCTGGTGCCGGCTTTCCGACTCCAGCTGGATCTATTCCTGAAGTCAAATCGTACTCGGCATGAATAACTGCCTGAGAAATAGCTGGGCAAGGCCAGAGGACCAAACGAGAGCCACAGAGGAGCCACAGAGCAGCAGCCCAGGAGCCACTGTGCTGCAGGGCAAGCCACAAGCTTGACAAGAATGCGAATGAATGAGCATACACTCCTCATACATATATTAGAGACTGCTTTGCGTGTGGGAGTGCCTGCATGTGTGTGTGAGAACTGAATGAAAAACGAAAAACTGTCATCATGTGACGGGAATCAATCTAAAGTCATTTTATAACCCGAAAAGTCATAAATCTAACTTTAATGTTTCAAACGTGACTGCGGCAGCCAGGCACAACACATATTTATACACTCTTACATACTCGCTCTTACACACTGACATACTCTCACAAGCACAAAGACATTTAGACATTTAGACAGATAGAAAAGTGCCTGAGCTTACATGTATAACGATGGCAACCTCCGGCATTGGAAATTGGAAAAGTAAAACAAGCAAATGAATGTATTTCCGTTTGAGATTTTTCACTTTCCGCTGCTCATTGTGACGTAGAAGCGACAAAAGTGCAGAAAAGTGTTGCCACATTTGAGGCACTCCTCCATTGAACTGTCGGCCGGCCAGGCAGACTCGCAGAAAGAGAGCTAGATAGCGATAGACTGAGATGGACAGATACAAGCAGCAGCTCTAAACGACAACAACAACAAAACGTACAACTTCAAAAAGAGAAAAGCAGAACAACCCGTATGTAAGCAGCGAATTAATACTGGTCAAATTTTTCTTATCAGTTCATCAAAGCATTCAAAGAAATTATTATTGTTGTTGTTGTTGAAGTACAAGAAAAATTTGTTTTTCCAGAAGTAAGAGAATAAAATGATCTTTCAGAAAAAAATAGGTTTGCATGTGTTATCTACTTTAGTATTGAAAATATCGTCAGTTAAACATTGTATATGGGTAAAAAAGCTTGCCGTACGAATTAATAGTGGTCGGGGCTCATATATTCTCCTTAGTATACATCTTTCTGTATCTAAAGTTGGTTTCAGCGTGCCCTTTAGTAGAACTATTACGTTGAACAAGAGCATATTTTTTTTATTATTTTATTGTGCAGGTCAAATTTTATTTTTATCAACAGTTAATTGTTTGTAACGAAAACATATTTGTATAAAAAAATAAGTGCCACTGAGGTTCTTATTATTATATCATTGTATTGTGAAACAATGGAGGTCTTTCTGTAGGCAATATTTTAGTAAAATTCATATTAAAGCCAACAACGTTTTTTAGTAAATCGACCAGTAAACGGTAAGTTCTTTTGTATTAATATCGAATAATACGTAAAAAATTTTATTTTCAAAAAAATAAATAAAAAATTGTATTCAATCCAAGGAAAACATGAAAAAATTAACATTAATAAACAAGGAAAATCAAATTTCAATATTGATTTTTAAAGTAATTGCTATTACAATAATAAAAAGGCCTGGAGGATAAAATAAAAATTAAAGCATTATGTTGTAAACAAATTATAGAAGCATATCGAAATAAAATATATAAAATTAAATTATTTTATGAAAGGTGTTTTTTGAATTGGGTCCGGATTTCCGAAAGGAATATCTTTAAAACCACCAGCCACTTTTTACAAATGCCAAAACCATTATATTCAGTTCATCATGGAAAAATGTAAACCATAATAAATAAATAATAAAGTTTGTTACTGAAATAAAGTGCCTTACTTACCTATCTTCGAAAACCGGACTCGATTTAAGAAACGTCCTATAAGTTAATTGTTTGAGTTTTTATTTATTTTTATTTATACGAGGGTGGATTGATAAGCTTCCGGCCTGACCAAGAAAAACAACGTTTTTAAGAATTTTTTTTTTATTATTTCAACATAATCTCCTCCAAGGCTGATACATTTCTCATAGCGGTGTTCTAGTCTAGTTATGCCATCTCTATAGACTGATTCATCAAGCTCCTCAAAACCATTTACAGCTTCGATTACTTCTTCATTGTCCGCAAATCTCTTACCGCCAAGCCATTTTTTGAGGTTAGGAAACAGATAATAGGCACTCGGGGCTAGGTCTGGAGAGTAGGGAGGATGCGGCATCAATTCAAACTTCAGATCGTTGATTTTAGCCATCGCAACGATTGACTGGTCCGCTGGTGCGTTATCGTGATAAAACAAGATTCTTTTGTTCGCCATATGAGGTCGTTTAATTTTCACCTCGTGGCTCAAACGTTGCAATAAGTCTGCGTAGTATTGACCAGTCCCTTTTCAAGGTAATCAATGTATATAATACCTCTTGCATCCCAAAAAACAGTAGCCATAACCTTGTTCGCTGAAAAAATTGTTTTTGCCTTCTTTGGAGTTGGTTCCCCTGGTCCAATCCACTGTTTAGACTGTTCTTTGGTTTCAGGAGTGTAGTGGTGGACCCAAGTTTCGTCAACGGTTATGAATCGACGCAAAAATTCGCTTGGATTGGCTTATACAACGTCAAATTGGCGGTAGAAATGTTTTTTCCAATCAATTTTTGGTCGACTGTTAGCAAACGGCACCATCTTGCGCAGAGCTTTTCCATATGCAAATGTTGATGCAAAATATTTTGCACACGTTCATATGACATCTTACAGGTCTCAGCTATCTCACGCACTTTTAATCTGCGGTCTTCCAGCACTATTTGATGGATTTTTTCGATCATATCTGGAGTTGTGACCTCAACAGGGCGTCCTGAGCGAGGCTCATCAGGAGGTGCTCACACGACCTCTTTTAAATTCGGAAACCGACTGCTTAATGGTTGAATATGATGGGAGGATGTCCCCAGTGTTGAGTCCATCTCTTTTTTCATTTCCTTCGGCTTTAACCCCTTCAAATAGAAGTATTTGATGACAGCACGATTTTCCAGCTTTTCCATTTTCAAGAAAAACACAGAGGCGTCTTGTTCAGTGGCGATCGGGCTGAAACTATAGCTACAAGCTATCTAAGGATGGTACTATAGAACGCCACCTAAAGGTAGGCCTAGTGGCGCCATCTCTTGGTCAGGCCGGAAACTTATCAATCCACCCTCGTATACTTAAAAAGAAAATCTCTGCTGTTTAAATATTTTTAAAATTTGCATAATTTTATTTTTCTCCAGACAATTATATATTCGATTTTTGTACATACTAATAATAATCGGTAATATGTATCTTCCGAAGTGTTTGTAGTAAATTATTTCAGAAATATGTGAAGTAAATTCGTAATCTGTGGTAAAGTACTATAAACATGTCCGTGTAAACTACTCAAGACTTGTACAGTGTGCCACTAAAGTCATAGCACAGCAGACGATTTTAATGCCATTTTTACCTTTTTTTAAATTTAAGGAAACATTAATGAATTGTTGCTTTTATTTTTGATAATTGTTTAAAAATATATATTTAAGAAAACCTCATCATTAGGTTTTGGAAAATTTAAACAATATGGGAGGAATTCACATTTAAGTGAAAATTCACCTGCTGTACTATGACTTTAGTGTCACACTGTATAATAAGGTACTGGTGACATGTCATCGAAGAGGCTACATTTACAGGCATCTTATGACATCGTGTGTAAAAAAACTTTATTAACAATAATTAATACATCGATTGGTCGCTAAGAACAGCGAACTTCAGTGATGCTCAAAAGAGAGAGAAAATTGTCACACAGTGGCAAAATCTTGTGGCCTATCGAAGCGGGCTATGTAAATTGAGAGACTGCCCACCACTGTAAAGTGGTGCCTACATCAAAATGTTAATGAATCAGTGGTGTTCCAAACATATTTTACTGCTGAATTTCAGAGCAGTAACTCTGGTCAAACCCTTAAGGCAATCAATTGAGTAGCCTCAATTATCTTCTAGAATCCTGGTAATCTATCATTTAAGATTTGGCATGACGGTTTTTTTTTAAAAGGAAAAACGTTCAAAGATTTTTGGCACACTTCTGCTGTCGGTGCGGCATGTGTGACAGCATTAATTAAATACAAAAAAAAATGCTCACACACACATATAAAAGTAAAATAAGAGCAATGAAAAGATGAAATAAACGAAACCATAGCAAGGAAAAAGACGTCCGAATATGGCTGAAAATAAAAACCCTCTGGCGCAATATAAATATAACCAAAAAGGCATTCAAAATATATATGTATATATATTTGTATATATGTATGTGTTGTAATGGCTTCAAATTTATCGAGACGCACACGCACACACATGTCATTGTGTGTATTGTGTGTATTGGCTGCTTTGTGCCTCTAAGGGACACACACACAATGTAATGGCTACCATATATACCGCCATATACAGACTGCTTCAAAATGGTATGTGTAAGACTGGCTTTGTATGTGTAATTTAATCAATAAGAAAATCTTCTTTTACTTACATACACATCATTACATTTGTATGCATAAATTTATGCGCCTTTTGGCAATTTCTTGCTTACTTCTTACTTCAGTATCGACCACAAAAACATCGACAGCTTTGCTTTGACTCACCTGAAAATAAAGAAATAAAGAGAGAAAATTTATATAATATAAAAGAAAATCGCATAATAGGGCTTATTAGGCACAACATCAATGGTCGATAAATTTGTGATTTTTAATATCCTCTTGAATTGTTTTTAAAAATAAAAACTTTATTTCAAAAATATTTTAATTTCTTCAAAATCTTTCTTTATTTACCCTCATACCCCTCTGTACTGAATGCCACTGTAATAAATGTGAAACCAAAGTAATCTTCGCAAAAGTGTCTCTTATTTATGATAAAACTTATTTTATTTTTTGAATGGTAGTCACTGCAATAATATTTTAATTCCATTTTAGGTATTTTTCTTTTCATAATTATAGATTATATTATCAAAATTTCATGTTTCTTGTGAAATAAAACTAAAAACTTTATGGGGAAGGCCTTATTGACCTTGTTAAGCCACTCACGTAAATGGATTGGCATTTAAATGTTTTATTTATAATTCCCTAAATGATGCTTTTAATTTATAATGTTTAGTAAGTAATAAACAATTTGTTTAATATATATATTTAAAAGTAGCCTATGGTAAAACAAAAACAAAGCTGAGTGGATGGGATTCTGAGAGGTTCTTCAATATAATTCTGCTTTAATAAATGAATAAAGTTGATAAAATAAATAATAAAAAATCGCATACGTAAAGTCGTAAAGTGTAAATTTTGAAACAAAATGTTTTTTTGACCGATCGTCCCTATGGGAGCTTTATCAAATAGTCAACTGATTTTGATCAAATTTGCCACAGTGCTTGAGTACTCTAAAAAAGTTCTGAATGCCAAATTTGGTTCAAATAAAGTTGTCTTCTATTGAACAATAAGCGATGTAATTTGAAAGTTTGGTTACTCTAGCTCTTACCATCTCTAAGATCTAGGCGTTCATAAGGACGGACAAACGGACTGACAGACAGTAAGCTTTACAAAGCATAATAGTATTTTTTTATATTTAAAAATCTCTATTCAAAGATCTAAATCGCTGTAAAGGTCCAATGTATGATTTTCTAATATAGATTAGTATGTGCATCGCTTAATACAGAGCGAGTTTTAAAACACAATTATTAAAAAAAAATATATCGGCAAAAATAAGTGAAGTTTTTTCGCGACCTTCTCTGATGTTGCGAATATTTATCGAGCTATCAGTTATCGATAACTTAATATTGGGTTTTTCATTTTTCATAGACTATTTTTTGATAAACTTTATATTCTAAACGATTAAAGGTATTGACAAGATTTTTTTTTCCATGACAGATAAAATATTAAATTAAAAAAAGGGTTTTTTTATTTTGCCCCGTAACACCTCGAGATCCTCACGATCGCGCTTTTCCTGCTCCTGTTTCTTCTGTCTGAAAAGGCGTCTCTCTTCCTTCCTCTACTCCCTGTAGGTTTCTAATATGGCACGCGTTGCGGCAGACTGCAGCGTTCTTCTATAGGCGGCGCTTTTCGCGGCACAGTCGCATGCGTATCTTGGCTGCAACAAGATAATGGTCGGAGTCACTATTGATTCCGCGAAACGTACGCACGTGCAGTACGCTTGAAGCATGCCTTCCGTCGATCACAACGTGATCAATTTGGTTACTCGGCTTTCGATCAGGGGACAGCCACGTGGCCTTGTAAATGTCGAGGTGCTTAAATCTGGTGCTACTAACTGCCTTGTTTGCCTGAGACAGTTGTTCGATGTGGTTTCGTGGAGGCTGAACTGACCGACTATGGGGTTAAAGATGCGTTCACGTCCAACCGTGCGTTGAAGTCCCCGAGGATGATCTTTACGTCGTGGGTCGGGCAGCGGTAGTGTGTTTTCTTGAGTCTCGCGTAGAATGCTTCTTTAACAGCGTCGTCCTTTTCTTCCTTCGGGGCGTGCGCGCAAATTAGGCCGAGGTTGAAAAATCTAGCTTTGACAAGGATTGTAGCCAGCCGTTCCCATACGGGAGTGAATCTAGACACGTGGTGACGAAGACTCCGGCTGACCACGAATCCGCATCCGAATTCGCGACTCTCGGCATGGCAGCTATAGTATACATCACAGTTTGTTTGCTTAGAGCAATCTTGTCCTATCCATCTTATTTCCTGGATGGTGGTTATATCAGCCTTAATTTTTTCGAGGGTATCCGCCAGCTAGATTAAGGCACCTTCCCTATTGGGGGTCCGGATATTCCCGGTGCATATCCTCAAATTATTGTCCTTTTTCGTTTTGCGGTGGTCCTCAACATAAGGGGGGATTTTATCCGAGGATTTGTTGTGGTTTTCATTGGATCTTTTTTTTTACGAGGCGGGTGCCAAACCCTGCGCTCAACCGTTTAACGTCTGTGTGACTCGCTATTATGCTATTTAGTGGATGCTAAGATAGCTACCCAGGAGGTGCCGCGAGGAGGCTGTGTATCAACTTGCAATCATTTGAGACAGAAATCGCTCTGGCAGTTGACAGGTTGACAGCAATCAGAAGCTTTGTTCTGTACAAATGAAAGCCAGGCCCGAGTGGTGGTTTACTCAGGCCAAAATATGTTTGATAACAATGTCCTTACGGGAGTAGCACCACTCCACATTTTTATAAGGCTCCAAATAACAGCAATATTGCACCATTGCATCACACCAAGATTGTGAGCCGAGGAGATTGGCAAAGGATACATTCAAATTCCAATAAACTGAACCTACCTGTGACATTGGAGCTCTAGGGATCGAAGAGGGAACAGCAGATCCCAAAGTTGGCAGGGCAGAAGAAGCGAATGATCATTGTGCGATAGCATACATATCTATGTGGTTGATGATTTATTAGATAGATTAAGCAGCTTAATCGAAATGCTTTCAAAATGATTCATTTATTTCATTTGAAAGGAAAAGATTTTGAGCGAAACTCTCTTTGACAAATGAACTATGTTATCATCAGTATTTGGGGTTGAATCTTGCAAGACATTTTCTAGACAATTTTTCAACGCTCGAAATAGTTTAGTTTCTTTGCAAACCAAAGTTAAATTTTGGTACAAAAAAAAATAATTCAATTTCTGCACACACTTATATTGTTGCCATTTTTTTCGATAGCTTTGTCATATGCTGGTTATTGTTATTGTTATTTTTGTATATATATATATAATTTTTTTTTTGTTTTAATCGCATTGTGGTCATATTTAATTCATTTAATGATTATTGTTATTGTAATGTTGTCGTTTTTGTTGTTTTGCTTATTTGAAATTGCTATGGTTGTTGTTGTTGTTTTGTTTTTTTGGCGAATCGCTGGAAATGGTTAGTGGACACTTTACTGGAAGTAAACTAAGCAGCATTTATAAAATGACGTTAAAAATTTTCCAATTTAACAAACAATTCAATTAATGTAAATAACAATGCCCGAGCTAATGAATATTTTATGACAAAACTAATTTCATTTTCATAATAACACCCACACAGGCATTAATAAACAAACAACAACACTCACATACGTACTATACATGCATACAAAACACAAATACAAAAACAAACATACACATATAAATGCAAATAGTATAGTTGTGTGCTTCATTCGCATTGATTGCAAATCGTTTAGATGGCGACAATCATAGAACGGACTCTGCCCAGATCAAAACCTACAGTAACACTTACATATTATATATACAGATATATATGTAGAGTATATACTATACATAATTATGCAGCATCTGCAGCCATCTGTAGGGTCTGACTTACTATGACTTTCGCCCCCGTTTAGCCGTTTCGACCGTTTTGCCTGTTAACAAAGATTGGCCAGAGTGGCCATTAAAAGGCAAAAATCTAGAGCTTATAATTGCCCTGGCGGCTGCTCGGCAACTTGACAGCAGCCATCGAAGCCAATGAAGATGGCAATAGCGATGGTGATGGCCTTAACGATTGCGATGGCAATGGCGAAGGTAAAAATGAAGACGATGGCGTTGGCTCGCAACTTCAAATGGTAATTGTTAGATTAAACTTTGCTGCGCACCAACAGCAGAGTGTTACAGTAGATCGTGTTGTTTTAAGCATTCTTCAGAAAATGTATTACGTCTACAACTTTGCTCCCGCTGTTTTCCAAAAGATGACGCTAGTAGCCAGTAATAGTTCAAATAAATAAATCACATCTGTTTTCCATCAGTTTTGACATCGATAAATATAACCTTACATCGATATTAGTTAATTTTTGTTTGCGTCATATAGTTACACTTAATTAAATATGTCAACTTATAAACCGAATTCACGTCATTTGCGGGAGATTTTACTTTTTCATTTCAACATGAAAAAATCGGCGGCTGAAGCTCATCGGGTTTTTTCAAGTACTTATGGTGATGATACTATTAGTGAAAGAACATGTCGCGATTGGTTCCAGCGCTTTAAAAGCGGTGATTTTGTTGTTGAAGATCGGCATAGCGGTGGCAGAGAAAAAACTTCTGAAGATGATGAGCTGGAGGCTTTACTTAATGAAGACTCGTGCCAAACTCAAGAACAGCTAGCAAAATCATTGGGAGTAACTCAGCAAGCAGTAATAAAACGCCTGGAACAGCTGGGGATGATCCAAAAACAAGGATACTGGGACTGTACCAGTTGAAACCAAGAGATGTTGAGCGACGTTTATTCGCTTGTGAACAGCTGCTTGAAAGACAAAAACGAAAAGGATTTCTTCATCGTATTGTTACTGGGGACGAAAAATGGGTGCACTGCGACAACCCTAAGCGACGCACATCATGGGGATTTCCCGGCCACACTCCTACGGCGATAACTCGACAGAATATTCACGGATCCAAGGTCATGTTGTGTATTTGGTGGGATCAGCTTGGCGTAATTTATTATGAGCTACTAAAACCTTCTGAAAAAATTACTGATGCACTTTATCGAACGCAATGAGTCGGTGCATTAAAAGCAAAACGACCGCAATACGCTGATAGACACGAAAAAGTAATTTTGCAACACGACAATGCTCGACCTCACGTGGCGAAAGTAGTCAAGACGTACCTCGAAACACTGAAATGGGAAATTCTACCCCACCCGCCAAACTCTCCAGATGTTGCTCCATCTGATTACCATTTATTTAGGTCGATGGCACACGGCCTGGCGGGCCAGTGCTTCGATTCTTTTGAAAAAGTGAAAGAATGGATCGATTCTTGGATCTTATTAAAGGATGAAGAATTTTTCCGACGCGGGATTCGTTTGTTGCCTGAAAGATGGGCCAAAGTAGTGGAAAGTGACGAACAATACTTTGAAACATAAATAAGATACCATTTTTTTTATATAATTTTTAAAATTAACAAAAAAACGGCGGGAGCAAACCTGTAGACCTAATAATTTATTTAAATTCTTAATAATTTTAATTTTTTTTTTTTTTTATATTTATAAACTATTTAAATATATATCAATTTGTAGTAGAGGAATAGCAATTTTTGACATTTGTTGAACTGATTCAGCATAAATCCCCTTTTTTGCGTATTGTTTTTTCTTTCCTAGTTTTCAAGAAATATGACTTATATACAGACTATTAATATAAATGTAAAATAATTTCGTAATCAAATTGTAAAATGTATTGTATGAGTGTTTATACGAAAGAAGTAAAAAGCTACAGTCGGGACAATCTTTCAACCTGAAAGATAGCCTTAAAAGGGATGAAATATTTTAAACAATGGGCAACGAATGAAAATAAAAATCTTGCTGAATGTTTTGTACATAAATCTTTAAAGTGATCTTAGTAACGTTAGAAATTATTACTATCATTTTTTAGCCAATTCATCTTTGAATATTTTTTCTACAAGAGATCAATTTTGGAAACTATTTTTATTTGACTTTCATTTCAAAATTGGGTATTATGTGCATTCTAAAGGGGATCGTAACTCTTATAATTTATAAAAAAATGGCGTACGGAAAGTCGGGCGCGGACGACTTTGGGATACCCTGTCCCACTAGCTTGCCATAAAATCCGGTTCCTTCACAAAAAACCAAAAACAGAAGAATTTTTAGCAAAAAATTTTTTTTTGACCAATCGTTCCTATGGGATCTATATGATATAGTCTACCGATTTCAATAAAATTTGACACACTGCCTAAATACCTTAGAAAAGATCTGAATGCCGAATTTAGTTTAAATATCTTTACAAACAATCCAAACACATCGAATTTTTTATATAAAACGTTTTTTTGGACCGATTGGTCCTATGGGAGCTATATGATATAGTCAACCGATTTGGATTAAATTTAGTAGAGTGCTTAGGAACTATAAAAAACTCATGATCATCAAATTTGGTCCCAATATCTTAACAAACAAACGAAACACAACAAATTTTGTTAAAAAATCGATTTTTTGGAAGATCGGACCTATGGGACCTATATGATATAGACAGCCGATTTTGTTCAAATTTGGCACATTGCTTAAATGGTCTAAAAAATTTCCAAACGCCAAATCTGGTTACGATATCTTTATTAAAAAACGAAATATAGCTAATTTTTCTTTAAAAAAGTTATTTTGGCCGATCGGTCCTATGGGAGCTATATGATATAGTCAACCGATTTCGATCAAATTTAGTACAGCGATTGGGAACTATAAAAAACTTTCGAATACCAAATTTGGTTACGATATCTTCATAAACAAACGAATTTTTCATCTAAAACGCTTTTTTTTGTCGAGGTCGTCTCAAACACCCCCATGGGAGCTATATAATTTATCACCGATATCAAAAAAATAAAATAAACTTGTCTCCTATGGATTAATATGGGATCTAATGTGAAAGTTTGGTAACTCTAGCTCTTACCATCTCTGAGATCTAGGCGTTCACACGGACAGACGGACAGACGGACGGACAGACGGACATGGGTATATCGACTTCTCTATTCACCCTGATCATATTTTAGGTAACTTTGGGGTGTCTCCGACGTCTCCTTCTATATGTTACATACATTTTCAGCTTGCACAAACTTAATATACCCTTGGTACCATACGGTACAGGGTATAATAAATATAATCAAATAATTATTATTTTTTAATTTTTTTTATTCAAATTGCAAAATAATTCTAATATTTGACTTTAAAACAAAAATTATAAAATAACATTTTAATGGCTTTTTTTATTTAAAAATTGCAAAAGAACTCTAGTAGTTTGTTTTTAATGGGGCTTCTAAGGGGCGTAAAAATTTGCACAATAGAATCAATTAAATTTATTAATAGCAAATTTTGCAATGCTTTCTTCTCAATTTAATAGCTACGAACTAGAATGGGCAACAATTTTGACTCAACTCTTTTGATCTTCTAGATACAGACAAACACAATTGGGGGGGCAAGCTCAATGGGTTCCCACTCGCCTATAAGGTTAGGTTAGGTTAGGTTAGGGCGGCAGTTGGGACCGACATCCCAACTCACTTAGGCTAAGGATAGGCCCTTTGTGATACCGCTAGTGAGCCAATTCACCACATTTCCCCAATTGATGGGTCCCTTACGAAAGTTGAGGAAGCCATCCGGCTGCCTGAATGAACCTTAAAAGGCATTTTGGACTCTGTTCAGAGAGCTGAGATAGATCGTTTAGAAAATATGACTGTCGGAACCTAAATCTTTTTCTGCCCAGTCCTGGGCAGTGACAGAAAAAGTGTTCCACCGTCTCTAGCTCCTCTTCATCGCCACAGCTTCTACAGAAGTCGTGGTGGGGAGCATTCAACCGGGATGCGTGGTTTCCTACCAACCAGTGTCCCGTAATGGCACGAATGACAGATGAGCACTGGGCTCTATTCAGACAGCAATGTTTTTTGGTTCTTTTACTGCAGTATGTCGGCCAGGTTTGCCGCGAGATTCTACACGTGTTCGAATCGGACATCTCGTCTTTAATATACACTAACTTTTTAGTTTGACTTTAATGCCGCATACAATGCCAATTGGGACCACTGTGCTTTTGTTTGAACATTCATTTGTGGTTGTTCGCATTATGAAAGAAAATTTTGCAATTATGGCCTGCCGTTGTTATTGTCGCCATAGCTGTTGTTACTTTGTCGCTTTTAGTTCCAACTTGGCCAATTTGGTTGTCGTCAAGAGTGACAAAACTTTGGCAAAGCGACTTCATTGGGTGCTATCTGTAGTTGTTGTAACTTTATAACCTGAATCCTCTAGGGTCAGGATTGCAATAAATTTGTGCGATAAAATGTTAATGGGCAGAAGGCAGTGTGACAGACCATAAGTTTTTTATTCAAAAAAACTTGATCTCAGAAATCATAAGAACTACAAAAACCAATTGTAGTTTTTCTACTTGTACAGCAATGTATTATTTAAGAACATTTTTTATTATTTTTATTAATTTTTAAGAGCAGGGTATCCCACCGTCGGATCGATGTACATGTTTTCTTTTTTATTGTCGCCATAACATTTATTAATAAGTCTGCGTACATTTGTTGTGGTTGTTTTATTTTTTTGCTGGTGCTACTACTCTTTATATACAGCATTTTAGCTGTATTTAATTCTTTACGGTTTTATTATACATAAGTATATAGTTCCCCCAAAATGCCATGGCATGACTTGTCATGACACGGCACAAAACAGTCCTTCCTGGCGTGAGATATTGCCAAATAGTAGAGTAGTCCAAAAAAAAAAAAAAAAATTAACATATATATGTGGAATACCCCCCGAAAAAATGAAAATGGTACAAAAAAATTAGAGCAAAATGCACTTTTTGATGACTTTTGATTTGTTTTACTATTGGAAGCCATGAATATTTATTGTCGTGCTGTTTTTTTTTTCTCGAATGGTTGGAGGCGGGTGTCCTTTGTTCTGTTGCTTGTCAGTTTAGCTGTTGGGTCTTTAAAGAGCACGAAATGTTTGTGCTGCAGTCATAGCAACAACACTAAAAACAACAACATCGAATTCACATGCCAAATTGCTCATACGCCCCAATCCGCGAATACAGCTGTATGCTCGTAATGAGCATCATTATTTTCATCATTATCATTATGATCATTAGCATAACCGCCATTCCGATGGTCTGCGTTTTAGAGACAACGCAAGTTACAACTTTTTGATTGATGTTTATTTAACGTTCAACATAATTAACTCTGTGGCAATATTTAAAGCAATCGTAAATTTTATACGAGCCATTAAATTAATTTTGTAAACGCTTCACTTGAAATAGATTCACTAAAGCATCTTAGACTGCTGTAGTTGTTATTGCATCATCCGGTCTTTGCCTATGGTCTCCATTTTATGTAGCCGCTGCTGAAATCACTCTGATTTAGATGGAGATTTAGATTCGGTTGCTGCTACTGAATCTGATTCCTCGTGTTTTGGTATTTTCCGCATTTTAAACAAAGTCATAAACGCGGCCAGGCGCGCATTAACACCGAAGCAGGTCCCGAGATTTAAAGAGAAACCAAGTACGTACCCCCATCACCACGTGCCACGTACCACACTTGGCAATTTCCAATAAAAATGTCTCCACTCTTGTGCCATAAATGTTTCATTTGGCTTTATGACAAGTCATAAAACTGTAAAGCATGCCAAAATGTAACGCATTCAAAAAGCCAAACAAAAAATAGAAATATGATTTCACTTCAAAAACGTCAAAAGCCCAAAAAAAACCGGAAATAAGACCAAGCTAGAAATTGCTGACAAATAATGACGACAATAACGCGCATTATAATAATCATAGCAGTAGCAACAACAATACCAAAAACCACAAAGTCAACAAATGGAACAAAATGCGACAGCCGCGCACCGTTTCCGGAGAACTACCCGATATCATGTCATATACAATTGTCACAGCAGGAGGGCATAGCAATGGTATAACAGGCCAAGGAGAGCAGAAAATTAAAGGAAGGTGCAGAAAAAAACACAGTTACAACAGTAACAATCCAACCAAAAAAAAAACAGCTTGAAAGGACTAAAAAAATTTGTAAGTATTACTCTTTAAATCAGAGTTAGATTTAAAAATTAGTTATGGCTAAGAAATTGCTAAATTTCTATGCAAATAACTTTAAAATATCGGGAATTCGGTAAGGGATAAGATTCAGTAGCAACCCATAATTTTATGAAGATGTGAGTTGTATAGAATGAAGTTAGTTTAAGTTTATGAGCCTGGAAATATTGTGTGAGCTAATTTGAAAATATAAAGTTTTTTATAACTATAAATTACTAGAAGAATGTTTTTGTTTCATTGAAAGTTCAAAGATGATTATCTTAATGTGTTTTTAAAAAAACTTGCTGTCCTTTGAGCTTAAAAGAATCAAAACATTTTGTAAAGTTAAAACAAATTTCTTAACAACTGGATGGTCGCTGGTCTTGCCCTGGCATCGCTAGCAAGAAGGCGCTATTTGGCCAAAAAAGATCTCTATTAATTCAAGAGACAGGTTTGGTTTTTGAATTAAAAAAAACAAGCATTTCCATTTGTGGCAGGTCGGCCGGCTGCAGTTGTTGCACCATCCGTATTTTTTATGCTTTTGGGCCAAAATCGTTGCTTAAATAAGTCATAGTGACAACCTCAAAAAAAAAAATAATTTCTTCCTTTACATTCTTCATATCAAAGTTAATATATTAAATACTTTGAAAATAAGATACCTTATTTGTTTCAACAAATTAAATATTGTATTTAGTGCTTCACTTCTTGCCCAGTGCAAATAATTTTCCAACAAATTCAATTTTTGACATGCCTCTCGATACGTTGCATACAATACGCCATTCACTGCTCTCAATGATTGAAACGATGTTGAACTTCGAACATTGATTAACAACAATACCATTTTTGTATATATGTATAGTATGGCAATATACATACTCACAAAAACCGATATTCATAAAAATGAATATATCTTACGAATATCTTACGTGAATAGAGAAGTCGATATACCCATGTCCGTCTGTCCGTTTGAACGCCTAGATCTCAGAGATGGTAAGAGCTAGAGTTACCAAACTTTCACATTAGATCATATTATTCCATAGGAGACAAGTTTATTTTATTTTTTGATATCGGGGATAAATTATATAGCTCCCATATGGGTGTTTCACACGACCTCGACAAAAAAAAAAGGTTTTAGATGGATAATTCGTTTGCTTATAAAGATATCGTAACCAAATTTGGTATTTGAAAATGATTTTATGGTTCCCAAGTACTGTACCAAATTTCATCAAAATCGGTTGACTATATCATATAGCTCCCATAGGACCGATCGGCCAAAATAACTTTTTTAAATCAAAATTCCCAATATTTCGTTTTTTAATAAAGATATCATAACTAGATTTGGTGTTTGGAAATTATAGCTCCAATAGGACCAATCGGTCAAAAAAAAACGTTTTTTATACTAAATCCGATGTGTTTCATTTGTTTGTAAATATATTTGAACTAAATTCAGCATTCAGATCTATTTTAAGGTATTTAAGCACTGTGTCAAATTTTCGGTTGACTATATCATATAGCTCCCATAGAAACGATATGTCAAAAAAAATTTGTTGTTTAAAAGTTCATCTGTTTTTGGTTTTTTGTGAAGGAACCAGATTTTATTGCAAGCTAGTGGTACAGGGTATCCCAAAGTTGTTCCCTGCCCGAAACGACTAAACCGATTCTCATGAGATTTTGTAACGTATTTGTCTGAAATAAGAATAATTATTTTTTATTTTTAAAAGTCATATTTACAATTGCGTTATATTTGTTAATAATTCACAAGTGCTTAAAACGATTAGTTATACAAGTTGTTAATTTTTTTCTCGATAATATGTAATTTTTTTAGTGCTTTTGTTTATTTACACTTTTATTTACAATGATCATTATTTACAATACCGCATTTTTCAACGTTTATGTTATGGGTCTATAAAACGAATGACGCTTTTCGGCTTATGGCCAGTATATTTGACTATAGCAATCTTAGAGGATCCCTTGCGATTACCCAGCGAAGTAATGGCCGACATGACCTGTGGAAGCGACTTTGTCGGCTTAGGGAGCTTTACATATCGTAGCTTTCACATACCAAATATCTATATATATATTTATTTATTAATTTATATAAGGAGTACAACTAAGCACAGTTGACATTATATATTATAAAAAAACAGTAAATTTATTTAGAAAAAAAAATAGAATGTATAACTAATCCGCGTATCTAGCCCGATGGGTGAACTTTTTAACGATATGCAACTTCTCACATCAAGAACTGGCCAGACACTTGGATTTACAATATAAAAGTTGAAAAAAGGAAGCAAGATAAAAATTTTCTATTATATAAAAAAAAAATTAAAAGAAAAAGTGCCAAGGGAACACCGTTGACCAAAAGAAACATTCATAATATAGGATTGGTCAAGGATGCTCGTAGTGGCAAATCAAGATAACTGAGGATAGCAGAAGTGATAGATTGAATAGACTGTTCGAAAGAGAGGAAATTATAGAAGTTATTATAATTAGAGCATAAGACACGGAAAGGATCGTGTAAAGCTTAATTAGCTCTACAAAATTGTAACGCTAAAGGTCGAAAATTACGAGTTACTCTTGAAGATATGACAAAAGTAGCTTTGCTAAGAAGAACATTGGAATCGATAAGACCGAGAAACAGCTTATGCAAGAATAACACGCCACGGCATGTTCTGCGATGATTTAAGGAAGGCAATTTTATAAGGTGACGTTTATCAGAATACGGCGGCAGTCGGATGTTTGGGTCCCAGTTTAAGCCACGAAGTGCAAAATGGAGAAATTGCTTTTGTACGGACTCAATCATGTCATAATAAATGTAGTATTGAAAACTTCAAGAACAATATTGGACGGAAGAGAGTGTTAAAAAGAAGTTTGGTAATATTTGGGTCGTTAAACTCTTTAGACCAATGCTTCATAAAAGCAAGAACACCTCCAGCTTTATTGCCGATGTTGCAAATATGGTTATTGAATTTAAGGTTATGATCGAACAAAACACCAAAGTTGGACACACTCTCTATGCGTTCTAAGGTAGAAGATTCTAAAGAGTAAGTAGCCAAATAAGGAGCAGAACGATAAAACGTCATAACATTACATTTTGAGAAAGAGTCGGTTGATATTGCTTTAAGATTGCATGTTATCAAAATCATGCTGAAACAGTAAGTGCTTATTATTATCGGAATAGAATAGGCAGAGTTTGACATCATCCGCATACATAAGAATGCGAGAAGATTTGATTACTTGCGGGAGATCACTTAAATAAAAATTGGAAAGAAGAAGACCTAGATGACTGTCTTGAGGTACCACTGACGTGACCCTAATTTCCGTAGATACGCAGCGTTTAAAAACTACCTTTTGGAAGGCAAGACGGCAAAGGCAACCAGTTAATTTCGGACAAAAATTTATTAAAACCGACAAAATTAGACTTACGAAAACAGAAATACTGAGGAGCATAAGCACGAGGCTGATTTCGGTAGAGGCTGGTCGGATGGTACGGAACAAGTAAAATAGATAAAGGAATTATTAAAAAACACTTTTACCGCAATGAACTCAATACCTATAGAAAAATTTAGAGATAGTAAATGAGATTCTAAGGCGACTTTTACAGCAATCAGAACGCCATCACCACGACCGGGGGACCGGTCAAGCCTGTAAGTTACATACGAGCTAACAAAAGTCTCAGAATCATAAACAGATGCATTAAGCCAGGTTTCAGAGAAAGCAATAACATCGAATCAAAATCTACGCTATTAGTGAAAAGTCTACTAAGTTTAGAGAGGAGACCACGCACATTCTGATATTGAATGGTAAGTATAGTACTTAGTTTTTTAGAACTGTGTTAACTAGATGTAGGGAGAATGCTATATCAGACGTTAAAGGCTTTTGAGGTGCCATTCCAAGCAATGTATCCGAATGGTTATCTGTTGAGGGGGCGCTGGGTATTGGGACACCGCTCGAAACGATGGCAGAGGACGGAGCATCAGTCACCCTGTTAGTAGCGCAGTCTGTAGGGGCAGGCAGAACCTACAGTCAAACTGGCGCCAGTGGCAACAGCAACAGCATTAGCCGTGTCAGCAGCAGCGACTGAAGAAACTGCGATAGGTATTGCAAAAGAAATAAGCTGTGCCTGACGGGGAGTTATAGCCGAGTCCAGCCTTGCTGGTTATTGGTAGGTTTGTCTTTTTGCGCTTAGGAGAAACTCTCATAAGCTGCCAAACATGCTTGAAAGTGCACAAAACTTATCGTGTAGAGAACGAAAATTCTTATAAAGGTCATCAAGGTCGGAACGACAAGTTGTGCAGATCCAGTTTAGACCTTTGCCCTCTCGTATGCAGTCCAAGACACGGTCGATCAGATCGGCACATTTTAAGTGAGCCATATTGTCGCACATCCAGCATGCAACTTAGGGTTCGATTTGAATACCTCTCCATTTGCATGAAGGATAGGAACACATCTTTGGGTTACTCATGATATACACCAAACGATTATAATAAATATGCTCAAGAGATGCAGCAGACAGTCTAATAGAGTATAAGCGTATTGTGTCAAAATACTTTTGCCCACTAATGTATAATAATAAAACAAATAACGCTCAGAGCAAGATTTACGCGGAACCGTTATAAAGTTGGTGCACGCAACAACAAAAGACAGTTGGAACAACAACAACAAATTGAGCGAATATTTATATCAAAAACAAGAGTTGCACAGCAACAAGAAAATGGCACTGATATTGTTTATGAAAATATTTAAATAGATAAAATATTCCCTATCCTAGTTAAAAAAGTTAATCACTTTAGTTAAAATTACTTTTTATTGTTTTTAGTTCACTTGTTTTGTTATGCAGTAAATCGTTAGAAAATAAATAAAAAGGCGGAAATAAAAGGAGAAAAACTGACAACATAAATACATAGAATGCATCAGCAAATGTATCCGAAATCGATACTACTTGTTTATCGATTTTAGTTAAAAATAAAATTTTGTTGTAATGGTGATGAGCCACAAAAATTGAATAAGCAAATTTAATTTAAAAAGTAAATTAAATAAATCGAACAATTAACATTTTTTTTGCTTATACAAGGTGTGTTCAAAAAGTAAGGCAGCTTAAGCAATTTCGCGGGCAACGCATTTTCGATTATCGATTTTTTTTTGTTTTGTTTTGTTGTGTTGGTACACTCTTCCCGAACACCTGTACCAAATTTCAAGTGAATTCCATTTTTTGTTTGGTTGTGAGAGGCGTAAACGTTATAAGTGTTTTGCGAGCTCGGCGAAAACAATGTTCACTATTGATGTGCGATATCAATATTATATGTACAAAAAAGTGTTTTTTGTAGTAAGTAAGTTTTTTGAAGAAGTCGGGGCTGCTGAGCGAAGCGAGCAGGGGACGAAACCCCTTAGTTGTACAAAAAAAATAATTTTGAAAATATTGAAAATAATAAATCGCAATTGAGCATTTTATTTTTTTAAGTTACTGATCCCTGTGAAGAAACATTCTAAGTATTCTATATTTAAATGGCTATTTAAAATAGAAGTACTACTCTAACAATTTCAAGTACCAAAAAGTTTCTTATTAGGAGCACATTGCGGATATATTATAAAAGTATGAAATTCGGTAATTATTAGAGTTATGTCTTTTATTCACCAAATTTATATGGATGGTTAATAGGTGCTGAGTTTAATGAGATTCATTTAAATTTTCCAATAATTTATAGCATACTTTCGAAACCCAATTACTGTGATAACTGCTATACGCAGTTTTTTCCTGTGGGGACGGATACGTTTAGCTTCACCTTGGTATCGACGCCAAGAGTTTATAGTAATTTTTCGGAGGCGCTTTGATAAATTCCGTCAGAATTTATGGCAATTTTTGTTTTAAATCGTAGTAATTCTTTTTAAGATGAGAATTTAAAGGAAGAATTTATTTTATGTTTTGGTCTGGCCCGCTCTGTCTCTCTTCAGCATGTTTGAATGTTTAAGGAATTTGACAATTGCTTGTGTATAGCTTAAATTTTGGTCGTATCATTGAGGGATAAACAAAGGCTGCGTCTGTGAAATCGGAGAAGTCTGAAAAACATAAATAAAATTTTCCAAAGCAGAGTATCGAACTGTCGACTACCGGCGATGAAAGCCGCCATCGTATCCGCAACACCATCAGGACCTTGACAATTTGAAGTATAAACAGGAATCATTACTTGACACTACTTACGACGGACGCTATCGTCAAGAGCCAAATTTGTACTAACACAAGCGAAAAATCTATTCGATTGAAAAACTCTACTCGATATTCGCTCTCAGCCCAACCAGGTGTAAAGTTCTAATTGAAACTGCGAAACTGTCTCTTCATACAATATCTATGACTTGATGGAATGCTAGGATTGACGCCCATTGATTAACAACTATCAAGGTATTGTCGCTTCTCTAGAAAAATTTCATTGAAATGGATTTGTTACCAGAAATTCAGGTAGACGTTGCTACTTCGCTGAAGTGGCTTCAGTCTTTCGACTTTATCCTTTTTACAACCATTTGGTACAAATTTTTGCAATGCCTCGACATCACAAACCAAATTCTACAATACAAAATCCAAAATTAACGATGGAACAAGCAGCTCGCAGTGTTGATCAACTTTCACCTGAGCTCAGAGAAAGCCAAAAGCGCATTCGAATGAAAAAATGATTTTATGATGAAGAATCAGGCACAGAGAGACAAGTGGATCTCTTGTTGAATTAGCTCGGCGAGCTGCATTCTAGGATATCAGAATTGTCGAAGCTCTTCACATGTATCATTGAACCACAGGGTAGTGTGAGTGATCTCGAATACGCTGCACTTGAATATGAAAATGCCGGAGCTGATTTTCAAGAGCCATCTATCACAGCAGCAAGTGCACTGAAAATCGCATACCCGAATGATTTTGTTAAGGGTGATCTACGAGACGAAATCGATTTGTTGCATAAGGTTCGCAAAGTAATATAATGGGATACCAATGCTGCCTTGGAGCTACTGAACCTCATATCTGCGTGTGTGGGTATGAGAATATTTTGCCACAAGTATGTATCGCATTGAGACTTTGAGCCTGCTTTAATCAAAAACAAATTGAGATCGACCATGGGCGAGTACAGGTTGAATCACCAATCAGCATTGAGCACGAAAAGGCGAGTTCTATCAGTTTTGAGAAGATTATTGAAGAGTTCAGTGCACGAAAGGCAAGGAAACGCCTGCATTAAATTGATGTAACATTTATCAGCAGGTATATTGTTATTCAATCGTCTGAAATGTAAAATTTATGTCACGATAACTGTACAGTGACATTAAAAATTATATTATTATAAACAATTATAAATTGATATGTTCGTTGTATTCCTATTTTATTTATAATCCATTTAAATGCGAATTTGAAAGGAAGGGCCCCACTATATTCTGCCCCGGGCCCCCTTCAGCCTGCCGCTGGACGTTGTTTTAACTGATGAAATTGTATTAATACAGAAATTAAATAGATTACATACAACCAAATCTCATACATACTCACATACAACCAAATCTCCTTATTTTTATGGATTTGAGCCCAGACATCCCATACCTCAGACCCCTAAAGCGTTCTAGGTACATATATTGATTTTGGAATGATTAATTTATTTTGCATTGAATGCGTATATGGCTTAAAGAGTAACAAGTCTATCTAGAAATAGTCACAGTGGAGTTTAGGCTAAGCTAAGTGCCTATTCCTATTTACAACAATTCCACGAAATTGGTTTCATTTTTATTTTTGAAAAATGATTTACTCAGGACAAGTATAGTGGCAACCCTAACAGGTCTACCAGTGAAAACAGCTAAGTAAATACAAATTGTATGTTGCACGTTTTGTGCTCTCGATCCAGAATACGTAACCGCCATGTGGCCCCAAGTTGCTTACACAACAGCAAAAAAGTGGGAAAAGTAATAATAATACAAGTAATTGCCAAGTTGCAGTTGCACTTTAGAGATGGGAAGAAATTGAACAAGAAGCAGCAGCAAAAATAAGTCGTTGTCGTTGTGCCATCATTAATAAATGCACTTGACGCTGTCTACTTATTAATTTTGAACATCAAATCAAAAGCCAGAAGTGCAAAAACTATGCACATAGCAAACCCAAGCCGAGGACCAGGCAAAAACAAAGCAGACAGGCCATAAGAGAGAAGACCAGAGCATAGAGAACAACTGAGAATGTGTCATGCAGCATGCGGCATGCAGCATTAGTTGAGCTGAGCCGAGCCGAGCCGAGCCGGGAATGTGCCTGCTACAAGAACAACATTGCCGCGTACGTGACCAATAACGAAAATTTCTTATTTACAAAACAGCAGAGCGAGAATGTTCCCAGCTTTGGGACACCCAGGGTCTGGCTGGGACTGATAGGGTCTGGGACTGTCTCTGACGCTGGTTGTTGCTGTTGTTATACTGCCGACGCCATTAGCCAAGTGTCGAGCCCCATGCATCGCCATTGCAACCATTCTCAATGCAGCTGTTGGTGTTTTTTTCTTTCTCTTTTTTTTTTCTGCTTATTTTGCAAAAAAAAAATTGCATAAAACGAGCGAGCAGCGGCAACAACACCAACAACAACAACAAATTGCAGCAACAGCGCAGTCCCGAGAACTACAACAATAACAAAAAGTCATTCTAAAGTCAGTGTCCTAAAAACCATTATGAAGTTGCTCACTTGATCGTGCAATGTACCTTTGATTTTTGCAAGCACTTAACACGTGCACATTGTGCAAGCCAAAAGTCTCAGACTCGACCCACACACTGGCATACACAAGGTATGTAAAAGATACAAAGAAACTTGCATAAGCCGAACTTAATATGCCCTTTACAAACCATAATATGTGGGGCGGGACAGTTTATAAATGCTATAGATTTATTTAATTTTAATACATTTCGCCACATTTCGATTATTTAATAAAGTATGCAAATTTTCAATAAAAAAAATTTTTATTTACGCCGTAAAGTTCTCGACAAAATCGATTTACAGCAGTTTCTTGTCAAAAA
Source organism: Chymomyza amoena (assembly GCA_037043745.1). Lineage (NCBI taxonomy): Eukaryota > Metazoa > Arthropoda > Insecta > Diptera > Drosophilidae > Chymomyza > Chymomyza amoena. Next base: position 36,368 of record JBAMAX010000180.1, read on the forward strand.
GTCCCATTTTCAAAAAAACTTTGTCGATACAATTAATTTAAATACTCAAAAATTGATTTTATATTATTTATTTGTTATTTGTTTGATAAACCAATATTGATAATTGCAAAGTTTAAAGTTCAAAAAACTCTCCAAAAAAATTTAAGTCTTATTTTAATCATTTTCATCTCTTTTTTCCCCATTTCAGAAAATCGGCTGAGAGCTAAGCAATATTCAAGAACGTACGCGCGATGTTGCTAAAAATATAATAAGGAAACTACCCTAAATTTTAAATTTGTTTCTAGATTTAGCCACCAAAATCTTTGCATCTTTATATATATGTAGTATCTATACTTATACAAAATATATGCAAATTTTATTGACTAATTTTAATTTTCTTCATATACGAGGTATGTTCAAAAAGTAAGGCGACTTTTCAAATTTCGCGGGCAATGTATTTTCGATTATCGATTTTTTTTGTGTTGTTGTGTTGGTACACCTTCCCGAACATCTGTACCAAATTTCAAGTAAATGGCATTTTTTGTTCGGTTGTGAGAGGCTTAAAGATTATAAGTGTTTTGCGTGCTTGGCGATTTTTTTTTTTACGGTCTTGGCTCTTCTGGCCGCTTCCATTGGGACGATTGGGCTTTGGTTTCGATATCATAACCATATACCCATGATTCGTCACAAGTTATGACTCTTTTGAGTAAATATATATATATATGCCTTAATCTATAAGTTACAAGAAACTAGGGTCACCAAATCATATAATATTATGGGCGCACTTATGTGAGTTTAACAAACAACAAAAACTGTATCTTCATATTTACCAAAAATATACAGAAAAGTATTTTATACGTAGACTTATATTGAGTCTTGAATACTAGCCATTTCATTAGGAGATCTGACAGCTGCATAAAAACAAAGACGTAGACAAACTTCTTCTAAATTCCATGTTACTTTTGTAAAGAGTACACTTAAAAGGCGAAAGAGCAAAAATGAGACAGATGTACAGTCAACTGCATTTGCTTAGCTGTCAGTTGCTGGCGCTTGCAACTTGGTTGCAACAACAATGAAACTAAATTAGCACAAAATGCCAACCCGCCAAGTAAATGGCCAACTGGCAACAACCAACAGCGACATGGCCAAAATAGCAACATGGCAATTGCAGCTGCTGTCTATGGACTGGTATACTACTACCGATTGTTGACATTCCAGCTGTTGATGTATGAAAAGTTTATTTGATAGGTAAACATTATGAAATGGCAAACAAATAAACAGAATATATTTCTGACATGCACCGCAGTTAGTTAACCAAAATGATTGTGAATCGGTTTAGAAATCGGAATGGCGCTGGAAGTGAAACAAATGCGCTTTGCAGTAATTTAAAATAGCAATAAAAGCAAATTAAAAGCATATGCCAATTGTTATAGAGCATGGAAATAAGTAGCAATTCGAAAATCACTTTATAAGCTACTTATTTCGTATTGTAAAAGCGATTTATATCGCGCTGCAGACTTTAAAACTTTTGACTTTGAAGAAATTTTAGTAGACCAATTGTTTAAGCCCACAAGGATCTAAAAAGAAAAGCGTTCACGTATTTCTAGTTCTCTCTTTGCCTTATTATCTACAAATTATTTTTATATTTATATGTAAAAGCTATACCATATAAATGTATTGAAAAATTAAGAGGCTTATAAAAACAAAATATGGCCTTTTACAAAATTTAAAACATATTTTCAGTTTTATTTTAGATTTTATATTTCGTTATTTAGTTTTTGCAATCAAACAAAATTAGTTTTGTGCCTAAATTGTATTTATTATATTAAAATCCCTTTAAAAATAGCATTTACAAGCCTTTTAGCGTATTTATTTAGTTCATATGGCCAATAAATATTATTTTGTATTTAATAAAAATACAAATAAATTTGCCTAAAGCCTTTTATTTTTTAAATATGCTCTTAAAATTTTAACTTTTCGAACCAAAGCGGATTAAATGACCCAAACACACACACACACACGTATAAGACACGCTAACATACACACAAACACACAAATTTAATATATAGAGCTACATATCCAGATGATGGCAAATGGATCCAACAATATATACAATATACCGTATACATATATACATAATATGTATATACTACACATATACAATATAAATTGCCAACTCAAGCAACCGGATCAAGTCGGGCTGTGCTGAGTTTTGGGTCAAATGGGGCCAAGTTGGTACTCCGCCTGGGACTGGGAGCTGCGACAAGCTGGTACTACTTATATGGGCCAATCTGGGACTCGCTGAAAAAAGCTGGGCCAAGCTGGGCCAAGCTCATTAATTTAAATTTTGTGTGTGATTTTATGAAATTAATTTCCATGAAAAACTTACTGCATGGCAGTTGTGGTGAATTCTGAATTTATTAAAATTGGTTTTCAACTGCACCAAATGGCAAATTAAGCAGTTTAGAGAAGATTTATAACGACCATGCGGCTCTCTCTATGTAGTCGTGTGTATATATTTTTCATATAGTGTATGCCTATTTATGAACTATGCCACACATTTAACGCTAATAAATATGCATATGTTTCACTTGCTATGTTATGTACTATATGTACATAACTACCCCTATATGGTACATGGTCTAGTTGCATAAGTACCGGCATAAAATACTTTATTTTTATGTCACTGAGCAGCTTAAGGCTTAGCAAATCAGAGTTGTCTTCCATGAAACACAGTACGTATACGCAATTCTGTGCAAAGCTTTATTGTCAATGTGCATATTAAAGCAGCATTCCGATAATTTCATGTTCATATACATATATTGATATACAGGGTGGTCCATCTAGTGTTTGGAATTTGAACTAGCGATTATTGGACTTTTAAGACGTCAAATATCATTCATATATTGGTAACTATTTGGTAAAAACATTGACATTTACGTAATGGGACGATATAGTTAAAAGTTAGGAAATATTAAAAGTCTTGAGTTTGGCCGAAGATGGCGAATTTTTCCGAAAAACCTTTTTTTCGGACGAAGCTCATTTCCACCTCGGTGGTTATGTTAATAAGCCAAATTGTCGCATCTGGGGCAAGCGTTTTACGAGAAGCCAATGCACCCACAACGAGTGACTGTTTGGTGCGGAATTTGGTCTGGCGGCGTCGTCGGTTCATTTTTCTTCGAAAATGAAGAAGGAGCCGCCGAAACCATCAATGGCGTGGGCTACCGCGCAATGTTGTTCGACTGGTTCTTCGAACAAACGAAAGATGAAGCTTTGGACGATATTTGAATTCAACAAGACGGTGCCCCGTGCCACACAGCGAACGCCACATTCGTTCTTCTGCGTACAATCTTCAGAAATCGCATAATCAGCCAAAATGGCGTTGTGAATTGGCCACCAAAAAGCTGCGATTTGACGCGTTTGGACTATTACATTTTAAGTTTCTACACCGCTTCAGTGCTTGGTAAGTTTTACGATGTTACGATCATACTTACACGAATCTTAATAAAAGGATATAGAAAAATTAAGGTGCAAAAAATTTATTAATCATTCGGAAAGCCTTTTCATAAGCTAGCTTTTAAATAACACCTCATTAAAATAGAGAAAAATGGTATTTAAATTTGTATTTATTTTGCTTTTGATAGATTTACTGCCACTCTAGCTGACTTTGAAAGTGCAAAGGCTCCTTAATATGCATACAAGTTTCTATGTATTTTCCTTTTTGTAATTTTGTGAATTCAAATAATTTATTATTTCAGGATATTAAAAAATAGCGTACGTAAAGTCGGGCGCGGACGATTTTGGGATAACCTATACCACTAACTTGCAATAAAATCTGGTTTCTATTATCACCCCTCTTATGGAGCCTGTTAGTAGATGAGCTGCTGGAGAGACTAACGAGCAGAGGCATACTATGTCAAGGCTATGCTGATGACATCGTTATCATAGCAAGAGGCAAGTATGAAGAAACACTCTGAGACATTGTCCAGCTAGGTCTTAAACAAACCAATGACTGGTGTAAAAAGGCAAGACTGAGTCTAAGCCCTGCCAAAACTGTCATAGTACCCTTCACAAGGAGATATAAACTTGGCAGAATGCAATGTATAACTTTATCGGAATGCAGTTTAGAAACGAGCAAAGAAGTCAAGTATCTTGGAGTAACCTTTGACTCCAAGCTTAACTTCAAAACTCACATAGAAAACACGATAAATAAGCGCTATAATAAGAAGTATTGCCGGCAAGACGTGGGGCATATCACCGCGAATATTAAGATGGCTATACCTTATTGTTGTTAGACCCATGCTTACGTTTGGGACCATAGCCTGGGGTAGTAGAGCGTGCCTTAGCACGATCAGAGAAAAAATGCAGAAACTGCAAAGAGTTGCCTGCATATATATCACAGGAGCTATGCGCACCTGTCCTACTGCTGCCTTAGAAATATTAATGGAGATCAAACCGCTACATATCGTTGTCGATATGCGGCGGAAAGCCACATTAATAAGAAGAATGATGCTGCAGATTTAGCAAAGGATATGCCCATGCTTCTACAGCCAAGAGATGCATGTTGAGTATAGGTTCAATCAATATTTTGATATTAAACTCAGCACAAAACAGGCTTGGACCTCTCTTGCGGCAGTTCACCCTATGAAACCACATACAATAATGTGGTACACAGACGGATCACTTACTTATCAAGGAAGTGGCCTGGGGGTAGTAGAACCCAGAACTAAATATTATGAACCTCTAGGCAGACACACCAGCATTTGCGGTTTGTGCTATTGGAAGATGTGCAGAATTCAATCTGCAAAAGAAAAGGATATTTCCATCCTGTCAAGCATCAATAAAATCATAATGTAAAGCCTATTTTACATCAAGGCTGGTCAAAGAAGCGAGAACATCACTGGATAATTTAGAATCCAGGAATAAGCTCACGATGGGTTCCAGGGCACAACAACATTCCTGGAAATGAACTAGTAGACAAACTCGCAAGAACCGTTGCAGCAACACCGCTAATCGGTCCTGAAACACACTGTGGGATTGATAACCACGTGGTACGGGACCAACTAAGAATATAGGACAATAAAAAACGACTGCTTCGCTGGGTGCAGATACCAGGGCTTAAACAGTCAAAAGCCCTCCTCTCTAACTACAACCGTAAGAGGTTCAAAATCATGATAACGCACGGGAAGAACACCATGAGAATTATGACGGGCCTTCTGACGGGACACTGTAGGGGTATGAAAAATAGATGTTGTACGATTCTCAAACCTACCCAATAGGCACACAAAGGAGGTATATAGTAACTAACATTGTGACACAAGAATTTTATATGTAAGATAAAATTTATGTATGTATATATTTGGTATTTGCCCAATTTGCAATCATGCCAGATATTATGTATATATAATAGTTAGTGGGTGGTAGTTAACAATATATTTCAAAGCTTTTAGCTATCGGACATGAAATAGTAAAATTTTTCGAATGCCTCAATTCACTGGGTATCTCTTAAATATAATTTTTTCCTGGCAGCACTTTGACTATGTGATATCTATTTAATATCGAAATGCCTAATATTTTAATTTATTTGAAGCATATGCCATTTTGTCTCTGCATTAGTTTCAATATAATGGCTGCCTTTCAAGTTTCGACGCTTCTGGAATCTTCAGCCTGCCATTTGCTCCTTTCTCTGCTTTGGCATTCTTTTGTTATTTTTTTTGTATTTTCCCTTTTTTTTTAATCGTGCCGAAACCCCCCGAACATGCCCATGCTGGGACGCCCAGCTGAGCTATGCATTGGCACGTTGGTTGTCCCTTTGCCAGCTTGACTAGGAAATTCCAGAGATTGTCGCAGCGTAATTTTATGCTCTGTCCCTAAAAATATCTCAAATTCAGAGTACCCATTTGGCTGCTCATTTTGGCAAACATTTTATATGGCTTTTCGCAACAAATATAATATAAAAAGAAAATGTATATAAATAGTATAAACAATTTTTAATTAACTTTAAGCAAACTGAAGACATGTTAAAATATTTACACACATTTAGGCATAAAGATTTCCGCTTATTTGTTATTATTTATTTATTAAATGTTGCTCAGCTTATGATTATTATGCTTGTTTTTTTTTTGGTTCTTTGTTCCGAAAGCTGTTCCAAGGGCGAAGTAACGCCCATTTCACCAGCTGTTGGCATTTGTAAAGGAATTTTTAATTATTAATTTTTGTGCAAATGAATCCGAGTTAAGTGCGTGGGTGTGCCACTCCCTTTTGCTCTCGGTCCATGTGTGTGTGTGTGTGTGAATAATTGTGTGCAGCAAGTTTATGTACAATCACACTCACGCCAGCTCATATGCACATATAAACATATACATGCGCATTAAATTTGAATTATATTTTAGGTACTTCCTTTGCTGCGGCTGCGGCACAAAATGTTGCACAAGCTTTTCGTTCTCTCTCCATTCTTCTCTGGCACTACCCCCTGCCCCTTGCTACCCTCGCACAACAAATGCTGCCTTTATTTTAAAACGCGACAAACAAACCGAGAAACAGTAGCGACAACAACAATCCCTCTACAACAAAAACAACAATTGACCCTCTACTTGACGTTTGTCAGTCAGCTATCAGAGGCCCAAAAGCATGCAATACATTTTATACCCTACAGATGATGAACGACTATTGACGAATACGGCTGCATTTTGCAATATATCAGATGTAAAGCGCACCTTAGCGGAAGAACAAATTAAAGGGATGGTAAGAAAGGTGATATCGATTACGATTGTGTAAAAGTATTCAGTACACTTTAAAATTTTTTACTAGGTTTTATATTTGTAAAATCTTTTTCTCGTCTTTATCCGTTCACAAATGAAGAGACTAAAAGTCGGTTCAAAGGATACCCTTATATGAGGCGTGGCAGACAAAAAGTCTTTTATAACAAAATGCTTATCATAATCTTGGGTAGCGTTTGAGCCGTAAGCGTCGTTCTGCCTATGTGAACAACTAGATTTAATACTATGAAACGTTACCGTTGCATATTTCCTCTGAGGACAAAAATTGTTGAATTCTTTCAATATCTTCTGTTGTCAAAAAACGTATATCGTACAAATACAACAAAAGCTATAGTCAAAATATAAATAAAAATTAAAAATTAAGTAATAACACATGCCAACATGGTTTAGTTGTTGGAAAGCTAATGCTCAGAACTGGCACATCACGCCAGGATTTTGAGAAAGAGGTTAAGTACCTGAAAAATTGAGTTTTTTCCTACTTTGAAAAAAATGTTTGTAATATTTCGATTTTTATTAGGTTCACACGAGGACGCACAATAAATTTGAAGAGGCCAGCTGGTTGTAAATAAAAATAAGTCGAATATCGGCTCATTTTATTTTGTTATTTTGTTGTTTCTCTCTCTCACCATAATGGGCGTGCCGTAACAGTTGTTGGCTCGGAAGTGCGACTACACTCTCCACGCAAAGGCGGCTGGAAACAGCCCCTTAGTTAGGATTTGTCACTGCTAATGGGGCTGGCTAATAGTAATCTGGCTGGAGCTGGGAACTCTTAAAAAATTCCACATCCCAGGGTCGGAATAAGGTGTCATTCGACCCGTGCCGAAAGTCAACCTGGCTGGGGGCCCGGTTAACAAACAGCCCAGTCGCTAACTATGAGTCTAGGCAAGTGCCAACCGCCTAGTCTAGTGAGCCTTACCCGGGTATTGCGGATCTCTGCCCGGATGGACCGCATATTTCTTCGCAACTCGTGGGAAATGAGTAGTAATTTGAAAAAAGTTTTGAAAGCACCGAAGGACACCCTTGCGGGAACTGTTGCGAAACAGTTTGAGGACCGTGACCTTGATGGGGATAGGCCCACATTGGTGAAAACACCAAAAGAGGGTGAGGGTGGAGAAGAAGACTGCAGAGATGCCATCATCTACGGTAGTAGGCTTCCTACGAAGCCGCCCGGGAAGTCGAGGACCAAACCTCGACATCCCTGGTGACTAAGGAGGGACCTTCATAAGCGGCCGTTGCCAAGATGCTGAAGGTAGCGATTGTGTCTGAGGAATACCCTCAGGTGATCCTTAACAGTGAGGAACTCACACTGCTCGAGGACGCCATACTGGAGGAATTAGTAACATCGGGTTGGGACTCCCCAATTTCGTTCGATGGAATCCACTTCAGGTCGTAGACTGCTCGGACGAAGAGTCCGCCGAGTGGTTGCGGCTGGCAGTCCCTTCCCTACGTATGTGGAAAGGAGTTCCGCTAGAGGCAAAGATGGGCGCCGACATACCGCAGAGAAGCCGACGGAATGGGTTTTGGAGCTTATCCAAAAGCAAAACCTTCTGACTACGGAACACTAGTGCCAATTGTCGAAAAAGAGCGAAGGACGTGGTTTTTTCAAGTAGTAACCTAGAAATCTTAAAGGTCGGCAGGGTCCCGACTTTTGTAACTAGGGTGAGATCCGAAGATCTTGACATAACCTTGGCCAGCAGGGCGCTGAAGTCGCATATAAGTGGCTGGCATCTATCCCCTGAAGAGTCCATGTCAGACCACAGAATAATTAGATTCAACCTAGGGCTAAACCTAGGGAGTAGCGAACGCAGACGTAATCCCAGGAATACAGACTGGGAAAAGTTAAATTTCTCAATAGCGCAGAACCTGACCAGCAGAGCATCTGGAAAGCCTTGAAGCCCTGCTGGATTGGAATGCGCAGTGGATGAGTTGAACACGTGTGTAGTGAACACTTTCAATGAAAGCTGCCCTGTTGCTAACGCAAAGAAGGATAAGGATGCCCCATGGTGGAATGTAAAGCTTGAAAAGTTGCGGAAGGTGACCCGGCATCTTTTCAATACCGTGAAGCGCATTGGAGAGTGGGTTGCCTACCGAGATAGCCTGACCCTGTATAACAAGGAGATCAGAAAGGCCAAATGAAGCAATTACAGAATCTTCTGCGAAGCCATCAAGAATACTAGTGAAGGCGAAAGACTTTACAAAGTAATGTCAAGGAATGCCAGACGTACATCTGGCACTCCAGAATTCTAATAACTCCTTTACCATTAGCAATAAGGAGAAACTAGAACTCCTCTTGGCTACACACTCCCTGGAGCACTCCCCAGATAGAAGGCAGAAATCTGCCGACAGGTAGCAACAGACCATGTGCCACCGACTGGGCCATTGCCAAGTCCACGGTAACACCAGAGAGATTAAAATGGGCAATTGGCACGTTCCAGTCCTATAAATCTCCAGGTTTACAAGAAGGACTGGACAATAACTCCCATTAGAGAGGTACTGGTTAGCAGCCTTGCGCTAGGACATGTACCTAGAGCATGGAGAATGGCTAGAGTGGTCTTCATCCCGAAAGCTAAATCTGTCACTTTTTCTGTTTTTCAATTCGGCTTAAAGCCACCCATTAATTTTGTTGGAAGTGTAGTCACTTGCACTTTAATGCCGTAAGAATTGTTTTGAATTATTATTGGCCCTAAGCTCTAGTTACTCATTGCGCTAATGTATTTTAGTTAAAGCATTTTTTAATTATAATCAAATGAGTAAAGAAATTAATTTGATGAATTGATATCGTCAAAAACTCAGTTAGGAGGAGCGCTGGAAGATTTCTGATTGCTTTGTTATTAATGGATACAATGCTATTTGGTTCTCACGCCAAAACAGACCGCCTGTTTTTATTTATTTAAAAACAAAGTGGTGACACGAGTCACACGTTTGCTGGGTTTAATTTTAAGTTTTCGTTTTATCTCGGTGCCTCTCAGCTGAATCTACTAAGTATGCATATGGGAAATTGAATTTATTTATAAATATGTCTATATTGGCTTGCATTTGTTTTTTGCAGGGAGATCTTTATGGATTTGCTCTAGGTCAAAATAATATGAAAAGTATTCTCTTTGTTTTTTTGTAATAGTTTTCGTGTTGTATATATGGCGAAGACAAATCTAAGAAATCAAAGGTTATACAAATCAGTCCGTTTATTCTTGATTTAGAAATAATGCACTATGGGGCAAACGACCACTTTTAGTGTCATAAATTAATAACTTTAAAATAAAACAACATATTTTAGTTTAATTAGTTTCATTTGCCTTATTATATCCAAATAAATGTGTATATATGTTAAAAGTGGGCGTGGATACTCCCTTTTTTTTAAATATATAAAAAAATTTGCTGAAATATAAATTAAATTAAATTTTATTGTTAATAATATGTGTAATGCACGCACCTATTGTTCCTCTTCATATTCTTCGTTATCAAGGACCATGTTGCCTTGGAAATCGATTTCGTCCATATCAAGCTCACCAAACTGATTGGCAGACATGCTGCCTGAAGTATTAACAGAGCTTGATAATAAATGTATTACTTCTGAAGGAAGACACAGCTTTTTTTGAATTTGTATGTGTCTGTCTAGGTTTATTGATGAAACAATTGGATCCGATGTATCTACTGCTCTTAGAAACACATCCGAAAAATGATTTTAAGCTCATCCCACTTTGTCAGTATATTTAATAAATTTTACTATTTTAGCCATATCTCTAATTAAAAATGTAAACCTATATTAATGCAACAACGAAAAAAAAATGGAAGCTGAAACTCAAGTCAACTTCATATTTTAAGGCCAACTTTCGTTTCAAAAAGATTTTTTGCACCCTTTCAATCTGCCCTAGGTAAGTATCTGGCAGGCGTTGTTAAATTGACTAAATTTTATAAGCTATATCTTGATACGTATAATCTGAACAGTGCTTTGTATTCCATATGGTCCGTGCATCCAACAGCTGTGCCTCGAAGGCTTTCTCATAATGTTCATATTCTCTGTAGGAGCGGTATAAAAAGGTCACACGTGCGTTGGGCGAGTTGTGACGTACTGCAGTGATAACTGTCCCTCTCATTCTGCCTCTTCTTGCTCTCTCGTTGTACGGTTGTGTAGGTGTCACTGTGGGCTTGTATGCAGGTGTATCCATGTGTTTTTGTATTTGTGTGAACGTGTGCATTGTAGCATGTTCATTACCGCGGTTAATCTGTTTGTTCTGTTTCTTGTTTGGGGTTCACTGCAAAGTTAACCTAAAAATTTGCCGCTTGGATGTCTCTTTCTCTCCCTCTTTGCCTGATTTTGTTTTTTTCCTTTTGTTGATCCACACGCATCGCTCACCTGTTTTTGTCTTTTTTTTTCATTGTGTTTTTTGTTTTGTTTTATGTTTTTTAATAAGGCTTCAATGTGCGGGCAGGTGAAAACTGAACTGCAAAAAAGTGCTGGACATATAAAAACACACGCACACACACACACACACACTGTGTGTGTGATTAAGGGAGAGACAGCCACCTGCTAGGACACGTTGTTGACATCAATATAATGACTGACAGTGTTGGTTAGCTCAAACTGCCTTAACTCCAACTAAAACTTTACAGCCACCTCCCCCCCCTGCCAGCTTCTGTATTGGCCTCATCGCTGGCGATGCATTGGCATGCGTTGTTTTTTTTTTTTTTGTCACAGGGTACAATTAATGAATAGGACACTTTAATTGATCGATTCATAATGAAAATCGTCAAAATCCTTAAAAAGACCTAACTATATTATTTTCTTTCTAGAAATTTAAAACCAAACTCGAACAGTTTAATTATTGTTAAATTGGATGAGCGCAGTAAATTACTAACAAATGTAGAGGGTATATTATAGTCGGAATATCGCGACCAGAACACGGCCAACGAGTTACTTTTTTTTTTTTGATGTTCTTGCGTTTGTTTGTGGGTCGACCAAAAATGCCACAACAACGTTTGTGGCTGTAATGCAAACATATACTTAAGATACACACCAACACGGACAAACACAGATACAGATACAGTAAGCGGCTGCTGACACATAAAATACGCGGCTCATGGCACTCGTCATGCTCCAACAGCAACTAAAACAACATTATCCACATCATCATCATCATCTCAGTCAAGTTGTTCTTGCTGTTTTTTGTTGTTAATTACAAAAAAAAAACAAAAGCACGAAAATGCCGCTGTTTACCAAATTAAATGCTACTAATTGGACAAGTTTAGCGTCGTTGAAGTGTGTGCTTTGCGACTGTTGAGCTTAGTGGCGCTTATAAATATACGAAAAAAAATGAATATAAATATATATAAGCACATATAGAGTGCTTCACCCCCTCCCCACGCCCAACACACACTTACACATAGCAGCACTCAAGGGGGTAGAAGAACAGCGCTCAGCTGCCGCGCCTGTGCATTTATGTGGCATGTTTGAGGGCGGAATAGAATTTTTAATGAAAGAATTTATTGGTATCAGGCATCGTTAGCATAAAAATGAATGTCATACAGCTTAGACTGACTACTTGAGTTGGTTTGATTTGATTTGACTTTTTCACTTGACTTGACAAAGTCACAAAATATATAAGTCAGCACTTTACCATAGCATACTTTTCTGCGCTCCGAATTTGCCCATTCTTCTGTAGGGTATATTCATTAAGCGGTTAGTTTGACAAGGTAAACAACATCTGTTAAGGGCCAAAAGAGACGAAAGTTATTTGGTACTAGGCTAAACTTGGTTTTTAATTGATTGAGAATATGTGCGCAAATAGAAGCCAGCTTCAGATAAGTTACTATAGTTTCAAATCCGGACCAAAATGCATTTAAAAAACAGAAGACATTACCAATTCAATTCGAATGGTAATACTTGTACTTGAAATGCAGACTGAAATTTAAACTGTTGAGTAAAAGCCACCTATGCAGTCGAAGAAACAACTTCAAAAAGAATGAATGCTTTGAGTCATATATACATATGCTTGAGTATATAATACATATGCTTAAGATCAATTATGTGCAGATTTTATTATGGTCCGGCACTCGAAGGGTAACCAAATTCAGACCGCTCGCGCAGCTGACGCACGGGCATCAGCTGTCTGTAAGTTAGCTAAATGACAGTTTAGAGTATTGTTTACAAGCGCACGAAAGCATTTTGCCGTGAGTAAACGCGAAAAAAAAATCAGTAATGGATTTCAAACGTAATAGTGTAGTTGCATTATATTTAGCTGGAAAATCACAACCATCGATTGTTCGTGAGCTCGAACACCTTAAAGTAAATAAAGTTTTCGTTTATCGCACCATAACTCGTTACAATGATACTGGTAGCATCGCAAAACGTCATGGAGGTGGTCATCAAAAGACTGCAACGTCACGTGAGATGGTTCAAAAAGTGAAGAAGCGACTTGAGCGAAATCCCCGACGAAGTGCCAATCAAATGGCGAAAGAACTGAAAATATCTGACCGTAGCATCCGTCGCATACTGAAAAATGATCTCAAGGTCAAGCCTTACAAGATCCAAAAGGCACATGATCTCACACCGAAGCAGCAACAAGTCAGACTTGAGAGAGCGAAGGAGTTGCTTCGCTTGGCTGAAAGCGGTCAATTGCCGAACATTGAGTTTTCTGACGAGAACATTTTTACAATTGAGCAATTCGTAAACTCTCAAAACGATAGGGTTTACTTGAGGGGCCGTTCATACGAGAATTTGAGTCATCGATTGGCCACAAGGAGGCAGCACCCGCCACAGATAATGGTTTGGGCCGCTGTAACCGCAGATGGGCGCTCTCCAATCGGTTTCATCGAGCCTGGCGTCAAGGTTAATGCGCAATATTATCGGGAAAGTATTCTGGAGGTTGCTTTGAAGCCGTGGGCAGACAAACATTTCGGTGGCAGACCATGGACGTTTCAACAGGACTCGGCACCGTCTCACAAAGCTCGAGTGAACCAAGAATGGCTTAAACACAACGTTCCGAACTTCATAACGTCCACACAATGGCTCTCAAATTCACCAGACGCGAATCCGATGGATTATTCTCTTTGGGCCATTTTGGAGAGCAAGGTCCGAACTAAAAGATACAACAGTCTCGAGGCGCTGAAAAAAGCCATTGTCCACGAGTGGGCCAAAATACCTGCAAGTCACATTCGGGCAGCTCAAGGCCATAGTGAAGGCAAAAGGTGGCCATATTGAGCGAAAGTAAATTGTTTCTAAATTTCGTATTATTTTTACACATTTTGTACCTTGAATTAAGTAAAGGTAATTTTCCAAAATGAATTTATTATATTTATGTAGTATTTACGCGCTTCTTAATAGGACTTGCCCATAAACTCCCCAAAAAAATTTTGTTACTTCCAATTCAGACTAAAAACTTAGAGTACGTATGTCCATATACTATAATATAAATTTCAGAAGCAAGCAGTAGCTTTGGCTAGTTATATGTAGTAAACCAAAATATGGACGTATAGTACAAAAGGTAGAGACTGTAACGGAGCTAGAAAAGAGTTTTACTGGAGAAGCGGCTATATGATTGATAAGAATGTTCAAGGATTTTATGTTATTATTATTATTATTATTGTTATTATTTTTTTTTTTTAACTACAAACCAACAATATAATCGCATTGATTGGAAAAGTTTTTTCCAAGCGAAGTGAATCGAAGCGGCTAACACGATAAAAAAAATATTTTCAAAGGTAACGAGCAAAAGTTAAAAAAAATACACAAAAAATAGATAATGCCATATTAAATTAGAGAAGCCCAATCAATTGAAGGCACGACAAACATGGTCAGAGCTGCCACAGAGAAGCATTGGGCCGAGCATGGTAAGTATTATGGTTCACGGTACTGTTTTGAGCAAGGGGAGTTTGCCGGTCAGATGAGTCTTGGTTGCGGTTGATGGCACTTTAAAAGTTATGCAAACAAAGTGGTAATTCATGCTAAATATATATAGATACACACAAATACTTATACACCTACGCACACACACACACATGCACACTTGTAAACATTTCAAGGTGTTTAAAAATTATGCACAGCATTCGGTAACCCAACAAAAATTGAGAGAAAAAATGGCGTACGTAAGGTCGGGCGCGGACGACTTTGGCATACCCTGAACCACTAGCTTGCAATAAAATCCGGTTCCTTCCTTCGTCTCAAACACCCCTATGGGAGCTATATAATTTAACCCCGATATCAAAAAAATAAAATAAACTTGTCTCCTATGGAATAATAAGGGATCTAATGTGAAAGTTTGGTTACTCTAGCTCTTACCATCTCTGAGATCTAGGCGTTCATACGGACAGACAGGCAGACGGACGGACAGACGGACATGGGTATATCGACTTCTCTATTCACCCTGATCATATTTCAGGTAACTTTTGGGTGCCTCCGGCGTCTCCTTCTATATGTTACATACATTTGCGGCTTGACAAACTTAATATACCCTCTGTACCATACAGTACAGGGTATAAAAATGGCGAAAAATGAAAAGAAATGCGTGTAAACACTAACACCCACACTTACATACATTGAGCTATAAAATCTTAAAATTCCACAAAAAGGGAGAGAGAGGATGTGTGTGTGTGAGATAGCACACTACACCACAAAGTCAGTGCAGCCATGTCAACGTCAACGTCACCGACTAATAAACTCAACTTTCCTGGCATATAAATATATATGCAAATTAATTAAATATTTACAGTTTACTGACATAAGCTGCCGCCCGCCCGGACACGGCAAGCATCAAAGCTACGGCATAGCCTTCCGCACCATGTAAATAGATAAACCAAGAGTCCTGCGAAAAAGCGCTGCTACGTGATGTGCGCTAGCGTTACCGAATCTGCTAAAGACTTGCCAGGGGCACATCTCTACATACCCGCAGTCTCCAGTCTGACTTGGAGAGAGAGAGTCACAGTCACCGTCACAGTCACACTGAGTTAATTCATGCAGCCGTCTAAAGTCAAGTGAGCTTTGCGCTGAATTGCAAAAATATGCAAAGGTAAGCACAGTCAGTGAGTCGGTCAGAGAATCATCCGGTGAGACAGTCAGTGAGTGAGTCAGTAAAGGAGACGGTGGAGCTGGAAGTCTGCAACTTGAATATATATTTACAACAGGCTCACTAACTAAATGACTGACTAACTGAATGATAAGCAAATAACTCATATACACTACAAAAAAAAGTTATCAGTTGTGAATCGAAAAAGATGCATGGATAATACTTACACTGTGCAACATTTCCGAGGTCATCGGCTGGAAACAATTTCCCTTTTTTTGCTTTTTTTGGAGTACATCCTGAAACTAGAGAAACCCCCAAAGGATATTGCTCCAAGTCATCCATAAGGTTTTTTTTTAATATCGGCCAAATTTCCATTCCAACGTGATTTTTTCGAAGATAAGACCATTTTAATCAAGTTCACATGCGAATAAGTATAAATAAACCCGGAAGACACTGAATATGATGGACGCACTGACAGAGATGTAGCTCTGGATTCTCTTTCTCGCTCGGACGATACCACCACCAAAAATATCGAAACCACAACAAGCGTCAACTTTAATGGATATCGATTGATACTTTTGTTTCCTTTTTTTGTAACTTTTATATACTAAGCAATAAATTTCAGGATAAAAATCAAACTACTAGTGTATGTTCTTAGAAAAAAATATTCTGCAAAATAGTTCACTTTCGTAATACCAAAAGGTATTAAGGAATGTTCGGATGCTGTTGGCATGTGCAAGAGAGTTTTGATTGTTACTGGCAATTATTTCGCTAAATATAGAAATGCTAGATTTCCAATAGTTTAGCTGTGTATAGTAAGAAGCATAAAAATATGGGCATTTTTTATAAATATTAGTAATTTTGTGACACTCGATATACAGTTTCTTTTTGGTGTCTGTTCTACAATTTATTTATCTTTGACAACATCCAAAACTTTTCTGAAGATATGAAAACCAAATTCCGAACGGTCTACGATATGTAGACTTCATAAAAATGGACTTATTCCCAAAAAATCAGGTTTGAGCGGAAAAATTGCGCATATAAAAAAACTATCTTATTGATGACTTTGAGCAAAATCCTTTGGGGGTTTCTCTAGTTTCAGGATGTACTCCAAAAAAAACCAAAAAAGAGAAGTTGTTTCCATTTTTTGTGTTGCACTGTGTTATATATAGCACAATGTTTTAGCACTTTTTATAGTTCGCTCAAATAAGAATATTTATAATTTTAATTCATTTTTTATTCTGTAAAATGGGTAAACGGTTTCTGCTGATTTGCAATTTCCCAAATCGAATAATAATTTTGTTGGGTCATTGATTAAATTAGAAAAAATGTGGCTTCAACTATTTTTCAAACCATATACTGCATAGAGATTCTACAAACCATTAATATTTTAGATTTAATTTATATTCTGAATTATATAAATTAAATAAAAATTTATATATATAGGATTTTTAGTACAAAAAATAGATTTAAAACTACCAAACTTAAAAAAAAAACTAAAATAGTAATTGTGACTACACTTTTTTTTGTACATATGTTCGTACAAATTAAATATACAGCTTATAAAAAAATTATATTTTCTTTAAGAATATCGACAATTTTATTTTCATTGATTCGTATTTACAAATCTGCTTTAGTACCTAAGCATTATTTACTGTGAAAAACTCGACTTAGTTAAAAAACTTTAAGTGTTAATGCCTATAGATGGGATATTTTATATGCCAGGTCTATATGATATAGAATTATCGAATTATTATCGAAAGAGGATCATAAGAATGAAGTTGTGCTTTGAAACACAAGAGAAAACGATAATGAAAACAAAGAAGGAGAAAATTAACACTTTTGGTAGTTCAGAGAGTTGTAAAGTAATGAAGAGATAGGCTCTGTAGTTGTAGGACAGATTATTAAAAAATGCGTGTCTCTTTCGAGACCACCGGGGTCGAACACAAAACCATTAGCAATACCAAATGTTTTCTAAATAAAAATAAAAGTGTTTTAACTAAGTTTTGAAATAAATTTTTAGATAATAGTCTACGACTTCAACTTCTGGTTTTTTTAACGGCATGTTAAGCTTTTCTTTCTTTATTATTTCTTGCAGTGTAAAAACCTGGCCTGATTGAAGTACCTCAAAAGCAAACGTCAACGATGATACAAAAAATTACATGGAGCTACCTTGTGCGCTGGCCGCTACGTTTCCACTATGTCATACTATCCCCAGCCCCGCCCACATAGAGGCCAGTGTTGAATAACGTATATAGAGTATATTTCCGTGTGTTTGCTTAAGCGAATAGTTGAGCAACGAGCAACCAGCAGAAACAAGAAGCCAGAAGCCTCTGTGACTGCCTTACCTTCCTGAAATAAAATTAGTGCCAAACTTAGAGGAACCGCTTCAGACAGCAGATAGCCGACAAAAGCCACACCAACAAGCATAACAACAACAACAACAACAAACAAACAGCAAATGGAACTGACACAACAACAAACAAATAAACTTTTATGCGAGTAATCAAATTTTTGCCACGCTGCTGACGTTAAGCATAATAAATTTAAATCAATTCAGCAGCGTGCCTTTAACAAATTATGTATACGCCCTGTGTACACGTCCCCTTGTTCCATCCAACGGTCGGACGGTCACACAGAAGAAAATATTTTACCACTGGTCAGGGAATTTAAATATGAATGAAAGACAAGTTACTCCCCATGGAGGATAAAAGGTTATGCAGCTACTAACTATAAGCAAAAGCTCCTGCTGTAAAAGCTTAAGAGCTGACCGTATTAGACATTAAAATTTTTAGACTGACAGCATTGCAAAATGAATTCAAAGTGAATTTATATTAGTCTTATATTAAATTTAATTCATTTTGTTTAAGAAACATTTTACATCTTTGCATACATGTATGGGTAATTGCATTTATTCAATATTTAGACATAAATAAAGTAGTACATCAACATTATAACTTGTAACAATAACCAAGTTTTTGAAATGCAAATGGGAGTATTTGACTTTATTACTCCAAATGAAATGATGTCTCCGGAGCCTTTAAGGCTCTAGTGGAATAAGCAAGATGGATTTCGTTGCAAATAAAAGCACGTCGTATGTATATTAAAACTAAAATTTTAAAGATGTTTGTTTAACGAAGGAGCAACTCCGACAGCTTTGGTATCAATCAATGACCTAACTAGGCAATTGAGATACAGACTCCAGTGTTCCCGAACCTACTATGGAGACGAAGAAGAATTTTGGGTAATGGTACTGTTCTGATCTTTAAAGATCTTTGAGATCTTTGCATTGGGAACGACCTTAATGAGATAAACATCTACTGGCTTGTTCTTGTTTTGGTGGGTACGACCCAAATTCGAAACTATTTTAAGTTGGATAGGAATCGGGCTTGTCAAAAATGTTTTCCCATACTTGTAGCATCTTTTAGAAAGAATTACATATTTTTTTATTATGTAACTTTTCAGACAAATTTTAACAATATTGTCTTCGGTTTTAAACTTTGTCCTAAGTATAGCTTACAGATTCCTGTAGCTTAGGAATAGTGAATAAATATATACAAATGAATAGAAGTAATAAAGACTTAAAAATACAATTTGAAAAGTAAACGTGGACTGAAACACAATTATTTAGTTCAATTGTTCCGAACAGCAATAGATCGAATGCCGTCCGACAATCATTATATTGTTATTCGAGCTGATAAGACGCCTATTGGTGAACACTCAAGAAGATTTAATGCTCCAACAATCGACGATGTTGCCATAGTGATTGTTGAAGAAGACTTCCAATCGCGCGACATTGTGCTTCATCGAAAAAATAATCAACTTCAACGCGTGTCAGAAACGCATCATTCCTATGATGCTTTGCAATATCCAATACTATAATCAAATGGCACATCCTCTTCGTCTGGCATCGGCACACTTATTCTTATATTATTACTTATATTTTTCATTTTAGATCTGAACAACGTGAAAGTAAACCAAAAGAAATAACAAATAAACTAAATCAAAAAGTTACTATGCCATTAAAATTTGTTACCACAATTATGATGTTCTTTTCAGTTCGAGCAAATTTAATGAAATAATGATTATTTATTTGCGTTTACCACATTCAATATTCTTGCTTTAAAAAATACGATTCCTTTTTCATCAGCGACTCTCTCAAACAAATGTCAGAAGGTCGACATGCATACACAATTAAAAAATACACAAATGAAACAAACAAATTAGTATACACCATATACTGTGTAGGATAAAGACCTAGACGAGCGAGCGAAGCGAGCGTGCCGGAACGAAGCGGAGGCCGGCTAGTTTTCATAATAAAAACGCCAACCTCTTAAAGTGATTTAAAAGCTGAAACAGGTTTTGGGCTAACCATATACTCGTAGCATAGTAACGCAAAAAACTCAAATCTTACCTATTTTAATCGTACCTCGACAAGGTAACTGTTTCGAGGAGAAACAAAAAGCTTAAAATAACCTAGCGAGCGCTTTCCGTAATTTCTAAGAATTTAGGAATGCTATAGTCGTACCTGCCAGATTTTAGCCTGTGCCAACGCCGGTTTTTCATTGTCCAATAAAAACATTTTATTCATATAGCGCACCCCATTATTTTTTTTTATAGATCTGAGCATTTGTCAGCAGGTTGAACACAAAATTTTCGACTTAAAGAGACAATGACCCCTCGCAATCGATTTGCTGTGATTTCTCTGACACCCCTCAACATATAAACTTGACACGTACCCCACATACCCTCCCGAACAACCAAATAGACTAATCATGTTTTGCCTTTTAAATTTTGGATTTTCGATGTCATAACGTGGGCTATCGCCTCTGCTTTTTTTGATTTTATAAGAAAAAAGTATTTGATACATTTTGGATGCAAAAATTTTACAGTTACGAGTTATTCCTTTTTTGATTTGGTTAATCCATAAAAAGCTTTTACGTCGATCATCCAAGTAGACTCAAAGGCTGTAATTTCCGTTTGTGATAAGCTATGGGCTTGAAGTGTAACTTCAGATGAAAGAAGCAAATATCGGCTTATAGAGAGTGCAGCCTTACAACGAGCAGCTAGCTGCAAAATTTGAAAAAGGCAGACTGTTCTGTCTCATTTTTAAAGAAACCTATCAAACTATTGAAAAAATATGAAAATGGCCATTTGAAAAGCAAAAAAGAGTTAAAATTCCATCGAATTTGGAAGTAATTGCAAGTTGAGTAACCGTACGGCGATTGATATGCGAAAACATCTCAAGAGATTGACACTTAAAAAACCGACATTCGAAAGCATTCTCGCCTTGTTTTTGCAAGGAGTCATATGATATGGAAAACCGACTGGTACAAAATAGTTTTTCCCGACGAAAAACTTTTTAATTTGGACGGATCAGATGGATTTCACTATTATATTCATGATTTGAGAAAGGAAGAACACCATTTGACCCGTCATCATTGCAGTGACGGTGGACTAATGGTGTGGACGGCCATTTCTTACTATGGAGTATTCGAGCTTCAGTTCGTCTCATCTAGGATGAATGCCAAACACTTCTCTTAATTCCTTACACATTCCAACAGAACAATGCCCGGATTCACACAGTTCGAGAAGTTAGGAAATGGATTACAGACCAAAATGTTACCCTCATGAAGTGTCCTCCCTATTCTTATTACTCTGCTCGAGGTAAATAAATAAATGAATCGATATAATACAATGATTTTGGGAACTAAAAATAACTTTCAAATACTGTAGTTGGTTGCAAAACCTGCCTAAAAAGTTATATTTTTTGAGATGCCATTTAATGCTCCAATAAGAGCTACGAGGGTGGATTGATAAGTTTCCGGCCTGACCAAGAGATGGCGCCACTAGGCCTACCTTGAGGTGGCGTTCTATAGTACCATCCTTAGATAGCTTGTAGCTATAGTTTCAGCCCGATCGCCATGTTAGTTTAGATTTGAGAGCACTCTGAACAAGACGCCTCTGTGTTTTTCTTGAAAATGGAAAAGCTGAAAAAACATTTCTACCGCCAATTTGACGTTGTATAAGCGTAATCCAAGCGAATTTTTGCATCGATTCATAACCGTTGACGAAACTTGGGTCCACCACTACACTCCTGAAACCAAAGAACAGTCTAAGCAGTGGATTGGACAAGGGGAACCAACTCCAAAGAAGGCAAAAACAATTTTTTCAGCGAACAAGGTTATGGCTACTGTTTTTTGTGATGCAAGAGGTATTATATACATTGATTGCCTTGAAAAGGGTAAAACTATCACTGGTCAATACTACGCAGACTTATGGCAACGTTTGAGCCACGATGTGAAAATTAAACGACCTCATCTGGCGAAGAAAAGAATCTTGTTTCATCACGATAACGCACCAGCGCACAAGTCAATGAATTGATGCCGCACCCTCCCTACTCTCCAGACCTAGTCCCGAGTGACTATTATCTGTTTCCTAACCTCAAAAAATGGCTTGGCGGTAAGAGATTCGCGGACAATGAAGAAGTAATCGAAGCTGTAAATGGGTATTTTGAGGAGCTTGACGAATCAGTCTATAGAGATGGTATTACTAGACTTGAACACCGCTATAAGAAATGTATCAGCCTTGGAGGAGATTATGTTGAGAAATAAAAAAAAATTCTTAAAAACGTTGTATTTCTTGGTCAGGCCGGAAACTAATCAATCCACCCTCGTAATGCAATTGAGAAAGTGATTCATTATTTGCTTCTATGTTAAAATATGATAAGTTTCTAAATTGTGTTTCGCAAATACTCTTGGTAGTTGGCTTCGAGATAGAAAACGCAGATTGGGTCCATTTATAGGAAGCCGCCTTTGGTTTAGGAAAGTAACGTAACTCTAGATAAAATAGAATGGGACCTCTTAAGTAGTTTTTATGCTTAGAAATTATTCAAAGAGTCGTTAACGTTAACTCGCAATGAAATTTGCCAAATTTTCATTTTACATTGATGGGTTACTGTCGGTTCTAGTTGCACAAAAGAAATTGCCACCGCGGTGCAAAATAAAGGAAGAGACAAAGAGCTTAAATGGCTCAAACTGAGACTGACAAATTTCTGTCAGTTGACAGTTGAGTGGCAACAGTCTTCGGTTTGAAGCTTAGAGTTTTCGTCTTGCGACTTGCGGCACATTTACAAAATGCATGCACAATGGCAATCAGCGTAGCAGTTGCATATTGCCAGTTGGCAGTTAGCAGTTGTTGGTTGCAGCTAAATGTTGCACTTGAGCAGAAAATAAATAAAAATGCTGGCGTGTGTTACTTCATGGTACTACAATGGATAAGGAAATAAGGAAAAGCTGCCTGCAAAGAGCAAAAAGTAAAAGCCAAGCAAATGTGCAACTTTTAATAGCAAGCAAAGAGAACCCACCCACATGTGTAAGTGTAATTCTTGTGGCAAGAGGCAGAGGCAGAGGAAGTTAAGTGGGAAGTGGCGCTTACCACACTTAAGTGCATGTTACCCAACAATTAAGTAGCATAAGTTGGAAATTTGAATTGGCAAAAATAAAAAAAATTACTAAAAAGTAAAAAAAGAAAACAAAAAGTTAATACAACAAAAAAAAAAAGAAAGGGAATGTAAGAAAAGAGGGTTAAGGGTTGTGTACACACACATAGACATACAAGGACACGCACGCTTGAAAAGGGAACACAAAGGGAGTGGGGTGGGTTGGGGTGGGCGACATTTTGGAAAGTTAAAGAAACCTCGCAAGAAGTTGAAATGAAGATTTATTTGCCTATTTGCTTATTTATCTTTAGCTTAACTATGGCTATGGGGACAACATTTTGTGAGCTGCTTGAAAACTTGCGAAACTTCTGCTGCCCCCCCTCCCCCCACACACACACACACTTAGAGCGGGAGCATGAGGCTGCGATAGGGTGCGAGAGAGAGCTGGCTAGTGATAGGGACAATGCAGACAAGCAAGGAAATTACGTTAAGTACCGTAAACTTAAACGTTGAGCAGGCAACTGGTGAGCGACAGCCAGGAAGAGAGTAAGGACGAAGGACGATGAAGTGGAAAACGAAGAATGAAGGGCGAAGGGTGAAGCGAGCTGAAGCAGACGAAACAGAGCATAAAGTCTCAGCTGAAGCTAAAGTTAAAAATGTTCAACGGTCTTAGCTGCTCTCTTTGCCTCTGATGAGCCATGTATATGTGGTCGGCCATCTTGTCTGAGTGTGTGCATGTGTATGTGCATTAAGCATGTTATAAATGCTATAAAACATGCAGCACACACACAATCTCATGTTTGGTTGTTGCAAAACTGTAAGCGGAAAAGTTTTTGCTGTTTTAAATGTTGGAATTATTTGCCAACACGCTTTTCTACATACAACTATAAATGTTTCAATGTATTTGTGAGGATACAACAACAGGATATACTTGGGCGCATCGAGTTAGACAAGCAGGATGCAGGTCAGATGAGACAGTTACAAGCAACAAGAGCAACAACAACAAAAACAACATAAACGACACGAACAACCAGAACAACAACGACACAGCAAATGGGCAATTTAATTATACGGAAATCACACAAATTCATCTAATTAGTTTGGCGTTTTAATTGTAAGGCAGGCACCGCAGACCTCGTGCTCACCATCCCCACCATCCACACCATCACTTCCATCTTCGCTGCTGCCACATAAAAATTGGCGAAAGTGTTGGCTGGGAATGGCTTAAGCGCTGTCTGACTGCCTCATAAATTATGTCACACAGACACAGGCACATTCAGATACATACACGGACACGGATACACAGAGACAACGCCAATTGTCGACGTTACCCAGGATTTCCAGAGACCAGCCATTGAGCCAGTAAGTACACCAAAAGCAAGGGAGCCACTGAAACAGGTATCTGATACTCACGATATATATATCGTGAGCGAGCAAGAGCTAAACCGAACACTGTGCCAACTCATCGATATCAATGGTGTTTGCCTTGTAAATATTTCAATAATTCTTTGTAGCTGGTGCTGTGTAATTGTCGAATGGCATGACAAGCCGCTCCCACCGCTCTCTACTCAACCTGCGGAACGCACCTCTCGCGCTCTCCTTCTCTTTCCAACTGGATTTTTTTAAATAAAAACGCAGCAAGAGCAAAAACTGCAGCGTGTATTTGTCTGTGTGTGTGTGTGCAAAAGTGTTGGACATAAAAAATGGAGTACGCTTACTGTTATATGCACGATTTGCATTTATTTCAATGGTCGCTTTTGCTTTTGACGTTGATAATTGGACAGGACGCAGAGATATACAAAATTTATTTTTCGCAACTAAAATTTTAAATAGCCCAAACGTTTTTACTGAAAAAGCAAAGTTTTAAACAAACAAAATTCTTCTGACATTGCAGAGTCGATCGTGAAGCTCAAATCTCAAAGCCAGGGGACCAAAGAGTTAAGTGGAGCGGTAAATGCTATACGATGCATCATAAAAGTAGGAGACTTAAAACAAAAGCAATTATACTACTCCAAGTTTTGAAAGTTTATTGGCGTTAAACTATCTAAGTTTCCAACACTTCCCAGCCTGCTGGAAACGTGCTATGATTGTGATGATTCCAAAGCCAGGCAAACCCGCTGCCTCGTACAGACCAATTAGCTTGTTATCAGTACTATCCAAGGTATTTTAAAGAATACTTTTGCGACGTGTGGTTGGACAGCTGGATCTAAGAGGGTCAATACCAGACCACCAATTTGGATTTAGGAGTCAGCATGGAACCCCGGAACAAATACACAGAGTTGCCCATCACATATTGGGTTCTTTTGAAAAAGGGAATACTGTTCAGCAGTCTTTCTAGATGTCAAACAGGCCTTTGATCGCGTCTGGCATGTGGGACTCCTGAGCAAGATAAGAGCAGCTCTCCCACAATTCTACAAACTGCTAGCCTCTTACCTGAAAGGAAGAAGCTTTGAAGTCGCAAAAGGACAAGCTATATCAACGATTCGGCAAGTAAGAGCAGGTGTTCCTCAAGGAAGTGTTCTCGGCCCCACACTATATACCTTGTACACGGCAGACATGCCGCTGCCCTCACCTAACACTGGATTGCTAATAGCAGCATATGCAGACGATACGGCAATACTGAGCAGCAGTCCATCTGAGCTTGAAGCATCAGAACTACTACAGGCATATTTAGACGAGTTCAAGAGCTGGACGGAACGCTGGTGTATAACCATTAATACACTAAAATTAGTGCACATTACCTTTGCCACCAGAAGAGGGGACTGCCCTGAGGTCACACTGGGATCTCTGATACCAAGAGCCACCAAAGTAAATCTGGGAGTCACATTTGACAGACGACTGACATACGGCCCAAATATTACTCAGACAGTCAAAAGCTGCAAATTAAAGTTAAAAAAATTGGACTGGATGCTGAAAAGTTCTAGCAAATTGTCGCTTCGTAGCAAAAGAACAATTTACAATGCTATTGTAGCACCAGTCTTCACATACGCAATACCGCTCTGGGGAATGGTTTGTTTGAGATGAAGTCTTGCATAATGACCTCAACATCCTTACCATAGCTGAACTAATCGGACGACACAGCTCAAGATACAGGGACCAGGATACCAACTTGCAACAAGCCTAGCCACAAATACAAATAGGCGAAGGCTCAAAAGACGGCACCCATTAGACTCTCGAAATGATTTAAGCCTTTAAAAACTGTAAATTGTAATTTGTAAATAGTCATAAATGTGAAGTTATAATAGAAGTTATTATATGAAGTTAAAAAAAAAAAAAAAAAAAACTAGCTAAGTGCGTAAAGTGCAATTAAATGTATGAGAAGCGTCTACTTTGACCAAAAGTCAAGCCAAAACGCCTGACGAATCACAATATCTTAAACTTATTCATGTCCCAATGACAGTCTACGTTTTAAACAATTTTACTTGAGACAAAAAGGTCGATACTGAAATACTTTTAGAGCATTTTAAGGGCTCGAAATAATGAGTTGTTTCGGACAAGACTGAAGAATCTTTGAGCAACGTACGGATACAAAAAAAACTTCTGTGATCACCATTTAACAAAGCGAAGCCAGAATTTTAATGTATTCCAACCAAATGCAGTAAGAGAAGAATCACCATTAATATAATAAGCAAAACCACACCAAAATAAATTAATGTTGTATAATATTTTAAATCTCGAAAACATCCAGGAATTCCACAAAATCTCTTTTTCAGCAAAGACTTTGAGCAATGTAATATAAATTGTAATTGTAGATGTACCATATACCAAATATAAGAATTCAATGAAAAACTCATATAGCTTTAAAGACGCTCAAAGCGAGCAAACACATTTTTAATAATTTAAACAAACTATCAAATTTGTTATTTTTATTAATATTGACATTCAATCAAGGAATTTATTTTCAAATACCCAACTTTAAGTATTCAGCCATATAATTTATACGAAAATAAGTCTTCATAACCACGCTCAAACATCAAAGACACTGCTCGCTAAATTTTACTAATAAAATAAAAAACCAGCAATAATAACCCTAACACAAAAGATAAAAAGACTAAATCTGACATTAAATGCCGAATTTAAAGATCGCATTGTGACAGTAAAAAAGGAATGTTAAAAAAAATAAAATTACGACAAATAGTTTATTATTATGATGGCCTGTCACAGGGCGTATGAGCAATATTATGTGGCATGCTGGCTAACAGCAAATGGCAGCTATTTGTAAACCAATGCAACTGTCTCGCTCAAGCACTCTTCTCTTTATTTTGCCTCCTAAGAGTGACTCATTGCTACTTTAATTGCCAGTTGCAATAATTGATAGCATAGCGAAAACCCAAAAATAAACAAAAATAAAGGAAAAAATGGGAGCCAGGAGAGTGTGGGCTATATTAAAAAAACAACAGCAAAAACGAAAAAAATATATGAAAACAATGGGCACAGAGGCAGCACTGGAGTAACAAAGTGGCCCAAAATTGAAATACTTGCCAAGGAATGACAAAGGACAAAGCAATGGAGCTGGAGCTTAGTTTTACCCACAGAAATAGGAATATTACAGATTTGTACGACAGATTATAAGATATTTATCATCAGGATTTATCCGATTCTACTTAAATATCGCATGCCATAGGAGCCATAACATCCAAAATAAGCCAATAGATAATTTTTCGTCCGCAGTTGAAGTTTTTCAATGGGAAATTTACAATTAAAAATGCATCGAAAGCATTTCCATAAAAGCTAAAGCCAATAAAATATTTATATAGTACATACTATATAGTGGATTATGAACTAAAGGGAGCAAAGCGATGACTTTGGACGTGGATACCAATTTGACCAAACGAAATGTAGGTTAAAAGTTAGACTATTCTCCACTTAAGTCGGGCGCTTGGCATACATAGCGTATGTGTAATATGCATTTTTTAATATATGCTGGGCATATTAAAAGTGCAAATTATATTTATTATAAAGTTCGCATTGCGCCAAAAATAATGAATATAAAGTAGCTTCAAGAAACTATATAAAAAGTTTTTGGATATAAGTCAAAAAAATACTACCAGAGAAATACAACATTTTCTACGATCAATTATAAACAAGAATTTATTTGTTAAGGGGTTATATGTAGGTATAGCTTTTCGTTCTCACAAAAAAAAAATGGTATTGTGAAATAAAATGATTTAAAAAAAAAAAATGGCGTACGTAAAATCGGGCGCGGACGACTTTGGGATAACCTGTTCCACTAGCTTGCAATGAAATCCGGTATATTGCTTAGAAACATCAAAGACATTTCATTGCCAAATTAGATTCCTTCATAAAAAACCAAAAACAAAACACTTTATAAGCAACAATTTTTGTTTGATCGAACGTTCCTATGGGAGCTATATGATAAAGTCAACCGATTTTGATCAAATTTGGTACAATGCGTTAAAACTATAAAAAATTTTGAATGCAAAATCTGGCTACGATATCCTCATAAACAAACGAATTATTCACCTAAAACTTATATTTTTTTCGAGGTCGTCTGAAACACCCCTATGGGAGCTATATAATGTAGCCCCGTTATCAAAAAAATAAAATTAGCTTGTCTCCTATGGAATAATATGGGATCTAATGTGACAGTTTGGTTACGCTAGCTCTTACCATCTCTTAGATCTAGGCGTTCAAACGGACAGACAGACGGACATGGGTATATCGACTTCTCTATTCAACCTGAACATATTTAAGGTAACTTTGGGGTGTCTCCGACGACTCCTTCTATATGTTACATACATTCGGCTTGCACAAGCTTAATATACCCTTTATGTTATACGGTACAGGGTATAAAAACGGCTAGTGACCAATGCTGGGACATAATAGCTATCAATTTAAAAAATAAGTCGACAAATTGATAAAATAGTTTTTTAGAAATCATCGTCATGGCAACGTTCCTTTGTAAAAGCTCTATTTCTAGATAATAGTCTCTAAAGTTGGAGATCTAGAGAGCCTGGAGTTCAAGCGCAGAATCACTCTTGCCAACAGGTGCTATTTCGGTCTCAATAGGTAATTGAGTAGTAGAGACCTCTTTCGCGCGACAAAACTATCACTCTACAAGGCACTCATCCTTCCAGTGCTTCTTTACGGCGCGGAAGCCTGGACCATGTCGCTAACTGATGCAGCTGCCTTGGGAGTTTCCGAGAGGAAAGTACTGCGCCAGATCTTTGGTCCTATTCGAGTTGGCGATGACTACCGCATCCGCACCAACCAAGAGCTGTATGAGCTCTTCAACGACATGGACGTTGCTCAGAGTATCAACATCCAGCGGCTTCGCTGGCTCGGACATGTCGTTAGGATGGACGAGTATGCTCCAGCTAGACGTGTGTTCGATGCGGTAGTCAGCGGCCGTCGGCGGAGAGGACGACCGTGTTTGCGTTGGCAAGACCAAGTGGAAGGGGCCCTATCTTCGCTCGGTGTGACCAACTGGAGAAGGTGCGCGCAATGCAGAGGCGCCTGGAGTGAAGTTTTAAGGCAGGCCGTAACCCGGTAATCGGGTTGTTAAGGCCACATAAGAAGAAGAAGAAGTGTATAAAGTTGCTAAGCTTTCACGAAGAAATGTAACGCTTTTCTTACTTTTAACTTTGTTTCTTATTCTCAAATGTTTATAAAACTATTTTTTTTTAAACAAATTAGGCAATATAAGCCCTTTATTGAAAACGAAAACCTTATTTTTAATTTTTGACACTGATTTTAAAGACCGTTTTCAGATATCTGTAAGAGTTAGGTATAGGCTGAGCTATCTAATTTGAAATTTGAAAGATTGGAAATGGAAAGGGAAGAGGGAGAAGCCATTTTGAATGTTATGCAACGAGAGCACAGTCGGACGGATCTGTCTTGACTTCAATCGTCTATGACATACATTATGTAGTCAATTTTTAATTTTTTTTAACTTGTGATATGTACTGCAATTAGAGTACCTATCAGCAAGTTGCTTGTGTAATATTGGATTTTTTGAGATTAAATTTACTTTTTGCGGTTTTTGGGCTAAAACGATAAATCCATCTATAAATCAAACGAAATTAAGCATCTTTCTAGTTTTCAATGTATGTTCCGCATAAGGCACAATAATTTGACAGCGACTGTACAGAATTTCGCAACCCTAAGCTTGTATAGGTATCCAAGGACTAAATGATCCTGGAGAGCAGACGATATGGCACGAGGGCTGCAGCGTACATTGCATTGCATAAAAGGAATTGATAATTAACTGTTCATAAACGCAGAAGGCAGTGCAAGTTAAGAGTTCAAAGTAACAAGGATTTAGAGCTTATGTTAAAGTTTATGTCATTGATTGAAGGTCTATTAATATAAGGTAGTTACTCTGTCGCAGAGTGACCGCGACTGGGCTCAAAATTTTCAGTTTCGTTGCTACTCTTTACATTCTCTACAGCTGATTATGATCTTATGTGGCCATAACAACCCGATTACCGGGTTACGGCCTGCCTTAAAACGTCTCTTCAGGCGCCTCTGCATTGCGCGCGTCTTCTCCAGTTGGTCACACCGAGCGAAGACAGGGCCCCTTCCACTTGGTCTTTCCAACGCAGACACGGTCGTCGTCTCCGCCGACGGCCGCTGACTACCGCATCGAACACACGTTTAGCTGGAGCATCCTCGTCCATCCTAACGACATGTCCGAGCCAGCGAAGCCGCTGTATGTTGATACGCCGAGCAACGTCTATGTCGTTGAAGAGCTCATACAGCTCCTGGTTGGTGCGGATGCGGTAGTCATCGGCAACTCGAATAGGACCAAAGATCTTGCGCAGTACTTTCCTCTCGAAAACTCCCAAGGCAGCTGCATCAGTTAGCGACATGGTCAAGGCTTCCGCGCCGTAAAGAAGCACTGGAAGGATGAGTGCCTTGTAGAGTGATAGTTTTGTCGCGCGAGAGAGGTCTCTACTAGTCAATTGCCTATTGAGACCGAAATAGCACCTGTTGGCAAGAGTGATTCTGCGCTTGATCTCCAGGCTGACATCGTTTTCGGTGGTAACGGCGGTGCCAAGGTAGATAAATTCCTTGACAACATCGAAAGTATAGCTGTCGGCCGTAATCTGGGACCCAAGCCGCCGCACGTCCCTATTTGACGACAGCATATACTTCGTTTTGCCCTCATTTACCGCCAGACCCATTTTCGCATTCTCTATATACACTCTAGAATTTTGCAGTGGGTCTCAATACCTGACATAAATGTATGCGCCGACTGCTGCTCGCGATATTTGTTTTGGGCAGATGGTAAATTTTTAATTGAATTTTGTTTAAAATAAAAATACATTTTTAAATATGACATGCATATAAAATGAAGCTGCTGCCTCAAAAATATGATAGATGAATATATATCATTGGTTTTCTGCTCGTTTCTTAATCCATATGCACTTTTCTTCTCGCTGGCTCCACATTAAGAGAGCTTCGTAGGACTGGTCGATGAGAAACGGTTTGGATCGGTTCAATTGACATGATGAGCATCATCATTATGCTCATAGTCCCCAGCTTACACCTCATGACAGCAAACATAGACGTTGCCAGCTATAAACTTTATGACCAGCGAAGAAACTACTTTATATGTAGTCCGAGTGGGCAGTGTGGAATATTGCTTATACTGTACCCCTCAAAGCACCCGCACTTCAGCACATTCTGCACGTTTTCAATTTGGCCAACGGTTTAACAACCTGCAAACAGCAGAACAACAAGAAATCCAACTAACTTTAAAGAGTATGCAAGGAATAACAGAGTCAGCTGATGGAAAAGTTTAAGCTTTCTTTTTTGTACTGTGCAAGTTTTCTGACAAAGTAAAACAATAAGGACACTAACTTTATGTTGTCCTGACAACGTTGCCAATTAAAAATTATCGCTAGCCTCAAGAAATCTAGCAATAAATTGTTGTTAAATTTGGTTCCATTTTTTTTTGTTTTTGTTCTATTTTGTAAAACCAATTTATAGTTTTTAATAAGCAAATGCAAATGCCGGGCCATTTGTTTTTTTGACGTTCTATTTGCTGCTGCCGTTACAAGGATAAAAAAAAAAAAAATATAGCTTAATTGATTTATGGGAAGCTATGTGTGCCGCAGACCCCCAAAATGACTCCAGCGAGACAAATCAGCATATTTCATTAGGAGCTTTACCAAGGCGCCAAAATAAATGATTGTGTGGGTTAGTTGAGGGGCTAGAGAGTCCGTTTTGGTAAAAACTTTGGTAAAGACCCACAAATATGTTGTCAATTTATGCACTACGCATACGCAGTGTGGCCTGGTTAACACAAGAAAACACTCAGCAGCAGGGGCGCCTCTAGTGGGATCCAGAGACACTGGCTGCTTGGTTACTCCCTGAAATATTTACGTTCTTACGATTCACAGTAGAATCTGCACGTCCTAGTCCAAATGAAATTTAGACTTTGTTTTTTTAGACCAGCCCATATACAGCGTATTTTCCTTATCCCAATGTGCAAATAATACCAAAACGCATGACGTTCCCCCAAGCCAGTAAAAACCAAAAATGATATTCACTTAGTTTAGGCCGAAAAATTAATGCTCTTTAAAATTTGTTTTAATTACTAAAATTATTGGAAAAAAATGAATAAAGTTTAATTTGTTGATAAGAACAATGTTTCACTAAATGTTTTAAGATGCAATTGAGATTGACTGTGCTTATGATTATTACACAGGTAAACATGGTTCAGTTGTTGGAAAGCTAAGAGTCATTTCCGAAGTAATTTGGTGCGTAGAGTCCGAATCCGGCGTCAGAACTGGCCCATCACGTCAGGATTTTGATGGGCCAGTTCTGACGCCGGATTCGGACTCTACGCACCAAATTACTTCGGAAATAACCCTTAGCTTTCCAACAACTCACATGACCCCTGTATTTGTAGACCTGTGTTATTCATCTGAGAAAATATATAAAATAATTTGAGTTTCGCTTGACCCACTGCTTGAACCAGAAGATTAATAGCCGACTGGGAACAATTGTACAAGTTTCTGTGGCTTGGAGCTACTTTTTCATACATACTTTTCACTCAATTTTTATTATTATGTTTGTATCTGTCTCTTTAGTTCGAATTGTGATACTTCCGAATAAATCAAATCTTCGTATCTAAATATACAAGAAGTATGACAAGTTGTCGAATTGGGATAAAACTACAGACAGACTTATGTAATAAATCAGACAACAGCAAAAAAGGTAAGCGAATTCGGAATGAAAGAATCTTAAAAAATTAAACAGTTATGAGATTATTAGTTTTTCATACCATTTACACTGTCTTGGCAATTAATTCTTGACAACCTAAAGAAACGAAGACGATGAGAAAGATGCTCCGCGCGGATGCCGACGTCCAAGAAGACTCGGACCGCGATAGCATTAATACAGCGGACGAAGACGCTTTACTGCGCTCTCCAGGCGATGACCGAGGTGCCATTTCTGCTCGCAAGAAAGGGCCGAAGTCAAAGCCGAGCAAGGAGAGGCTTGAAGCAAAAGCTCAATACAAGGCTGCGGTCAAGATCTGCGGTAGACTTGAAAACTAGTCCGACCAGACGAAGGAGGAGGAAGAAAGGTTGGCTTGTTCGAAGGATACCGTTGAGAAAGGCCGGGCTCACTTCGCGGCAAAAGCTTGGTGTATTCGCCGCAATGAAGGTGGCTGAGCTGGCATGCACCAACACTTCAACTAGAGCAAGGGTAAACCTCTTTATAGATAGTCAAGCCGCTATCAAGGCTATTGTATCGCACTGTACATCCTCCTTCCACGTCCTTGAATGCCAGGCAGTCAACCAGAGATTAGCTGCGGCTCGTAAACTGCTTATCTACTGGGTGCCTGGACATAAAGGCATAATGGGGAATGAAATGGTGGATGCAATTGCCAAAAGCGGTGTTAAGCTTCCGGAGGGACAAATACACGACATACGCCGACCGATCAAACATCTCTACGTTATGCTGGAGTCCAACATGAAGCGCAGAGCTGAAGCTAGATGGAAAAATCTACACAGCTGTCACACAGCGAAAATCATGCTGGCTCATTACGGCAGGAAACAAAGTAACTTCATAATGAAACTCTCACGCACTGAATGCAGGACCATCACGGGTGTGCTAACAGGACATTGCCTCCTAGCGAAGCATGCGCATAGGATGGGACTAACGGCAAGCGTATCATGCAGGATCTGCAGGGATCCAGAAGTCCCTGAGACCCTAGCACACGTACTCTGCGACTGCCCAGCCATCTCTAGACATCGTCTGACCACCCTTGGAGAACCAGCGTTTGTCGGTCTAGAAGAAGTGGCCAGGCTACAAGTTGGGCGGCTACTTAATATCGCTAAAAAAGTAAAATTTTTAACCGACCATCACTTTGCGTAATAACCTCAAATCTGTCACAGCTAAGGACCAAAAGGTCTATGCTAGGCTGCACTTTGTTGTGGCCGGCCAGTGTAACCTAACCTAACCTAAAGAAACGTTAAACGTAAAAATATTAAGGTATAGACATAATATTTGCGGAAAACTGATCATTGCCATATAATGTTACCTCGTGTTTTATGGCCAAAAACAAAAAAAAAAAAAACTGACAACACCTTTACTGTGTTGCAAACTTGTTTTAAATTCTGCAACACTGATTTTTAGTGTAGGGAGCATAACACGGAAAGAACATAACAAAAAGAAAAGAAAACACACAATAGCAAAGGCCATGATTGGAATTGAATGTTTCACCCTGTTTGTTTGTATGGGTAGTGTCTCCATGTGGACCGGACCCACATTGAGTCCAACCAGCCAGCCAGCCGTCACTGTGCGTGAACAGGGGTGTTTGGTAGTATGCCATGGGTGGAGGCAAGGGATACATAGTGCCTGTGCTATGATTTTTTTTTGCGCAAGTTATATAATATATAAGTGTACATGGTGTGGCTTATTTATGGTTCATGGACAGGGACAACAACCGCTCTATTAAAGAGCCCACGCATAGTTTCGTAAAAAAAAAACAAAAAAAAAGAAAATACACAAAGAACTGCAGTTGGGCGACATTGGGATACTCTGCACCAAAAAATTAAACACGTACTCCTCCATACTTTTCAGAAACAAACTAAGCTTAAAGCATCTATGCTTGTCAACAGATCTCTGTGGCTTGCGAGAGCTATGAACCGATCTGTTTTGTTTATGTAAGTTGACAAGATCTAGCCCATCTCCTTACGCCTGTATGTACAATGACACCAAATGAGAATACTCGTAATTCCATGTGCACAGAGCATAGAGTATAAAAATAGGAATACAAATATGCAAAGAAAAGTAAATAATATATAATATAGTGTATATAGTATAATAGATAGAATAGTTGACTATTAAATTTTGAGCAAAATTATAGCATACTTTTTGGGAATGTTCCTGAAGCTGCTGCTGCTGCTGTGGCTGCTGCTGCCTTTAATTTATGTACTCTAGGCCAGCGCCTTAATAGTTTTTAAGTTAAATGCCAGGACTAGGGGTCGCAACAGCAACAACAACAACAGCAACAAAAACAACAAAGGCGAAATACCTTGGCTATTCTTGGGGCGCTACAAAATGCGGCGCTTTGGCGTCTGCGACTTGCCCCAGTGACGACAGCTCGGCGGCAGAGCCACTAACAGCAAAGCCATTGAGTCGTTTATGTTTGTTGCTGTTGTTGTTTTTGGCACTGCTGTTGTAACGGTGGCAAGCAAACAGCTTCATAGAAGGTTTTGCCACTGCCCCACAATCTAGCCAACAATCTAAGTGTTTTGTCTAAGACTTTGTTCGTGTGTGTGTGTGAATTTTGCGGGTTACATTATACATATATATATTTATATATACACTCTATCTATGTCTATCTCATTTGCTGCGCATGTTACAGTGTTACTTTGGAACTGTGTATTTGTAACCATGTCCGTGTGTCGATATTTTATTTTTATTCGAAAAAATCAATTTATGGGTTCTTTTGCAATAAACGATTTCTCTTTTATTTGCCTTCTTCTTTCTTTATGGGCGCACATCCTTGTAATATTTTCTATCGTTGTCATCGCTTGAGTTGTCTTACGTCTTCCTTAGACTTTTATACCTCTAGACCCCACGAGCCACAGTCAAGCAATTCTCAGTCCTAACCCAACCGCATGCCATTATTCAGTGGGCTCGACTTCATTTTTTACAAGCCCGGCTATGTTCATGTGCTCCAATACATTTATATGTATGCAGCACATATGTGTTTCTCTGATTAAGCATGTGTGTGTGTGTGTGTGTGTCTGCTCAATACTACTGTGATAATATTGGCTTGAGTCATAGCACGCCCCAAAATGAAGTGTGAATAAGTTTGCCTAACGCTCAACTAAAGAAAAATGAGACCCAAAAAGTAAAGCTGGCAAAAAAAGAGTATCTGCCATATAACATAATATAAAGAGTAAAGAAAATGGCAGCACAATGTGCAATGGAACCCCCCAAAAAAAATGATGGCTCTGATAGGAAAGAAAGAACTTTCGCTGTATTTCGCGGGCAACGTATTTTCGATTATCGATTTTTTTTTGATTTGTTGTGTTGGTACACTCTTTCCGAACATCTGTACCAATTTCAAGTGAATGGCATTTTTTGTTTGGTTGTGAGAGGCGTAAAGGTTATAAGTGTTCTGCGTGCTCGGCGATTTTTTTTCGGTCTTGGCTCTTCTGGCCGCTTCCATTGGGACGATTGGGCTTTGGTTTCGATATCATAACCATATAGCCATGATTCATCACCAGTTATGACCCTTTTGAGTAAATCTGGGTCGGCGTTGACGTCATTCAACAGCTCTTGAGCGATGCTCATGCGACTGTTCTTTTGGTCAAAATTTAGCAAATTCGGAACAAACTTCGCTGACACTTCTCATGCCCAAAACGTTAGAAAAAATTTTATGGCACGAGCCAAGCGATATACCGACATCCTCCGCAACTTCTCTGATAGTGATTCGACGATTTTCTAAAACAATTTTCTTCACTGCTTGAACGTTTTCATCAGTTGTTGACGTGCTTGGGCGTCCAGAGCGAGGCTCGTCATTGGCATCTTCCCGGCCATCTTGGAAGAGTTTGTACCACTTGTAAACATTTTTTTTACTCAGAACAGTTTCACCGTATGCTACTGTAAACATTTCAAGAGTGACGGAGCACTTAATTTTATTTTTTACACAAAAAAATCCGTTGATCCATATATTTCGATAGCAAAAAATCGCCGAGCACGCAAAACACTTATAAACCTTAAAACCAAACAAAAAATGCCATTCACTTGAAATTCGTTACTGATGTTCGGGAAGAGTGTACCAACACAACAAAATAAAAAAATCGATTATCGAAAATACGTTGCCCGCGAAATTGCTTAAGTCACCTTACTTTTTGAACACAACTCGTATAACTTTTGGAAGAGAAAAGAAGGAGCTGTAATTCTTGTAACCTTGGCCTTAAAAGTTGTGTTTCTAAAATTGATAAAAATTAATTTTCTGATTTTAATTCTTTACGAACTTTCGCTTTTACCATCGATACCTAAGATTACTGTGATTTACTACGATTTCTTTTCTGGGAGACTTTAAAACGCACATACAACACACCACGTGCGTATGATTGCGATTTTGGGTTTTGCAGTCATGGAAAATAACGGCGACACACCGAACTTTGCAGATATATAGTGATGCCACTGCTTGACTGCTTAATGTAAGTCAATCATTGACAAACATGTCCCATTCAGCAAACCATCTTACCTCTGCGACACAAAGGCTTCTTAAAAGCCAGAAAAAGACGACAAAGAGGAGAACTGCTACATCTCCGTATACCAACCAAAAGAGAGTAATTTTTGACTCTAATAATCGGAATGGCCAAATCAATAAAACTGTTGACAAACCAAAAAAAAACTTACGATAATCGCAGCAACCAATTCGAACTACTTGGTATTGAGATCAATGATGACATGGTAGTACAGTCAGAATCCCCTTCACCAACTTTGGACCAAAATATAGCAGGTCAACTAAATAATAGTATTAATCCCAAAAATACTGATCCTTCTGATGAATGTGATAAAGCCTCCTCCTATCGCTTTACACAATATAGAGGATATTTGGACTATATTGGGACATTATATAGACATAAAGTCTACAATAGGAACAACTATTCGAATTTAGGCTAACGACTTTCCCACTTACAGAACCATTGTAAAGACAATGACGATTTAAAAATTTAATTTTACAGCTTCCAATTGAAGGAAGACAAACCATTTAGAGTGGTAATCAAAGGTAATATTACTTGCTGAAACAAGATTGCCAAAATCTAGAACAATTAAAATCTAGGATTATGACACTTACTTGGCCTCTATGCCAACACGCAGACACCCAGGAGGAAGATGTGCCGTTCTTGTAAGGCGCAGATTTTCCCACTTCCCGCAACACAATCAAGTCTGTAATACATTCCAGTTCTCATCCATTGAAGTTGATACTGTCCACGGTATAATCGTCTTCGGCGCTTTTTTAGGCCGCCCATCGACAAACGTTGAGGAAGCAGATTTTAACTCTGCAGGAAGAAGGTTCTTAATAGGTGGAGACTGGAATGCTTAGCACTGGTTCTGGGGAGACACAAGGTGCGACAAAAGAGGAAAGGCACTAGTTAACAGTTTGACATTTAGAAAAGCTAAAGTGTTAGCTACTGGATCACCTACAAGATATCCCGGCAACTTCCCTCCTGCCTGGATTTTGCGGTATACCAAGTTGTCCCGGACCAGCTCCTCACTATTAAAGACACCTGGGACCTTTCAAGTGATAGATGACATTTTTTTGATTAATATTTTAATTCATATCTATTTTCGATGACGAGCTGTATGCAAAATAGATAACGTAGTAAGATCCCATAAGCATTTTTGCCAATAATCTCTAAATCTATGTATTGTACAACCATCTAATAAGACGGCTCGGAAGATTTTCAAAACGTTACTGCTTATATATAGTATAAATAAAAAAACACAGAGCTACTCATTTTACATTACATATTGTTATTTGCTGCAATAGACAGAGCTACAAAAGAATATATAGAATGTTATTTATAGTGTAAAATATGTTAAAACTTTGGCCGAATAAATGAGATGATATATTTGCTTAAGAAAAGCGCATGGACTAAAATTCCTGCAGGATTTGGTCACTTGGATACTCTTCGCAAGAAAGTCGCATAAAAAACGCAAAGTAGTTATGTCTAGAAATCAAGAGTCATCAAATTAATCGGCAGCCTTTCCCATTATCGAGCATTTACATACAGGCTACCAGAGATTTTAAAATTTGCAATCGCCATAGTTTGGGATTCCAGGAGGCTATCAGCAATATGGTTACGATTAATACACTGCTGAAAGAATAAGTTATTGGCTAAAAAAGTGAAGATGTACGAGAATATTGAAAAATCAAAAGAAACTTATGATACCAAATAAGCCGGAGTGGTAAAGAGAATCGTGGTATATAATCTACTACCTCATGCCCCACGCGATTCACAAGTACTGAACCAGCTTGGAAATCGGGTTAGAGAGCTCCTTCTTCGTCTCGCGTCAACTCGGTTACCCCAAGCATACCAAACTCATCTCCCGTTCTCTTTACCACT
Source organism: Chymomyza amoena (assembly GCA_037043745.1). NCBI lineage: Eukaryota > Metazoa > Arthropoda > Insecta > Diptera > Drosophilidae > Chymomyza > Chymomyza amoena. The sequence continues at coordinate 76,143 of JBAMAX010000180.1, forward strand.
CAGTTTAGGGCTACTTATTTGACACCATAAGTTTCCTTTTTCTTTTTCTAATCTCTGGACTTACAATCTGCATTTGGAGGCGTTTTCTCTTGAATTGTATTACTAAGCGCCTTCATATACGTTAGTCTGCACCAACATTCATAAGTTGATTGGATGTTCGGAAATCGTCCAGTATTTACTCTCAAGTTCCAAATAATATAAATTTTGTTGTTATATTTTTACGAAAAAAAAAAAATGTATTTAACAAAAGTGTTGTTGATTGCTAGAATCAAACTAAATAATAATTTTGTTAGGAAGCTAAAGTAAAAGCCAACTTTTTACGGTTTACTTTGACATAAAATCCTAGGTTGCTCTAAATTTGTTTAAACGCAAAATTTTCAAAAATACCCCAATTAATTGAAACGAAGACTTCGCGAGTTATTGAACTCCATATAGATAATGGGGAATTACCTATAATTCATCATAGGTTTAGTGAAGTTGCGACAAAATTCATAATCATAAAAAATTAATCATCTCAATTGTTGGATTACAAAATAGCTGTAATTGTTATTGTAATTGCCCCCTGCTCGCTTCGCTCACCAATCCAACCTCTCCATAATATAAATTGCAACTATATTGAAGTGAAATCAATTGCAGTAACTTCAATGATCTCTTAACATCAAAATCGAATCCGGATCCATTATTTTTCAAAATTATTAAAAAAGAATGTTTCATTACTATGCCGAAAATGCATGTAACATATAGAAGGAATCGTCGGAGACCTCCAAAGTTACCTAAAATACGATCGCCGAGCACGCATACCACTTATAACCTTTACGCCTCCCACAACCAAACAAAAAATGCCATTCACTTGAAATTTGGTACAGATGTTCGGGAAGAGTGTACCAACACAACAAACTAAAAAAAATCGATAATCGAAAATACGTTGCCGCGAAATTTGAAAAGTCGCCTTACTTTTTGAACACACCTCGTATGTACATATGTACATATATTTTATGTATGGCAACGTCTATTAGGAGCTTCAGCCAACATTGCGTATGATTTATGGTAACTGCACTTGCACTGCTAATGCAACTAAATTAAAAATTTTAAAGCATTTTAAGCAGGATACTCTTTAGAGCTGTTGATAGTGTAAGTCAAAATATTGGATTCTTTTTTAAAAGCATGAATTTACATGAACATATTTAAGAAAGTTTCAATATTGAGGCAGTTTAAAGGGAAGGGAGTTTTATATTAACTTATTTTTATATTATATACGTTTCATTAAAGCACAAAGACTAAGGTGGTTAGGTCACGTGTCACGAATGGAACCTTCTGGAGCCCAAAAGAAAATCTTAGATGCAAAATCATACAACACCAGAGCAAGAGGCAGACCAAGATCGCGATGGATGGAAGAATTAAAGGAGGATATGGATAAGATTAAGATAAAAAACTGGAAAGAAGCAGCAAATAATCGTGCAACCTGGAGGCATTATGTTCAGCAGGCCAAAGCTCACAAAGAACTGTAGCGCCAAACGATGATGATGATGATTTATATATTTCCTGCAGCATTTAAATTTTAATAATATATAAATGCTGTGGAAAGTTTGAATTTCATATCGAAAGTCATATTCACAGATATTACGCATTGTGGCTAGGATCTGATGAAATTTATGATTTTTTTGATTCTACCAAAGCTACAATATTCGTTTTGCGATGCTAAAGTAAAAAAATCTGAAACTCTTCTTAAGGGCAGAATTAATTGCACTAAGAATAATCAAAAATAAAATGTCAGAAAGTATACAATTTCAAAATGGGACCTGAAGTGAAAGAAATTTTTCAATATACAAACTTTTAGAAGTAATAATCATAGAAAGTACTTAATCCTAGTATTAAATATATATAAAATCAACTTGGCGTTATAAATTCAAGCTATCAAATTTGGCAAAATATAATTTTATATTTAGCAGTTAGAGCCAAGAGTTACATTAAATTCAAAATATGATAATTTTCGAATATATGTTAGAAGTCTACTATACAACTTTTTTGATTTGTTTTTGTTATTCAAAGTTAAGTAGAACTTTCTAATAAAGTCAAACTGTGTAAATAAAATAAGTGTGAAGTCTTTCATTAGAAATTAGTTTTATTAGTTTTAAAACTTACGAAGATACTATAAATAAGATAACAGAAACCAAGTTTTTTTCATTTCCATAAAAACCATAATGTCAACTTTTTTTAAAAATCTAACATTTTTAAAAATTTTTATCGAAAACATTATTGTATTCTTTTTAGAAATAGCTGCAGCTTATTTGCATTAGAGATTTCAATGATTTCAAGCTAGTTTATAAAATTTTTTTCAAGATTCATGTAAAATTTCAAATATAACAGGTGGGTCAATAAGTCTTTGGCCTAACTAAGAAAAACACAATTTTCTACAGTAATTCATATTTATCCATCAAAATAGTTCCCTTTGGCAGAGATACAAGCATTAAACCGCTTCTCTAACTTTTCAATAACGGTCTTGTAGGCCGAAGTTTCGAGACCCCAAAATACGCTTCAGTTTCGGCGATCACCTCCTCATTAGAGCGAAATCTCCTGCCACGGACCATCTTTTTGAGCTGGGAGAAAAGGTGGTGATCGCTGAGGGCCAGATCTGGACTATACGGTGGGTGGGGAAGCAATTCGAAGCCCAATTCGCTGATTTTGTCCTCTCTGGGAAGTTTTCATTCGGTGTTGTTTTTCTTCTGGTTTGAGGAAGCGCAGTTTTTTCATGTATTATGAAGAAAATGGTACCTTTTGATAACTTTATGGCATCAGCTACCTCTTGCAACTTCACTTTGCGGTTGGAAAGTATCATTTGCTCGACTTTTTCGACGTTTTCTGCCGTAACTGCCTCATTTGGACGACCAGAGCGTTCAGCATCATCGGTGTCTGTACGACCGCGTCTAAACTCAGCGAACCAGTATTTAACACTTGATTTTGATGGTGCAGATCCTTACAACACTTTTCAAGCCATTGGTGGGCTGTGACGGTACTTTTTCCCATCAAAAAACAATGATAAATCAAAACACGAAATTGCTTTGAATCCATGATTTTTGTAAACACAAAAGTAGCGTTTCTTGAACGTCTGTAACTTGGGTAATTATAAACAGATTGACTTGAAATTTTGACAGGATGCATTTGAAGGTTGGTAGTATCGAAAAATCATAAGGATAATCAACTGGAGTCGCCATCTCTATGTGAGGCTAAAGACTTTTTGACCCATCTGTTATTATTAACGTGATTTTTCCGGCAAGAGAATATGTTTAAGCAAACTTTCGCTTTATGTATATGAAATTCAATTTTCTAAAACATTAGGGACGTAAGATCATAAACAATTTCGAAAGATTTCTTTTGTGTAAGTTTGATTTATGGTTTAAATTAATTTTAAAAGTTTCATTTAAAAAATGAATATCTAAGTAGTCACTGATACTTGATTTTAATATCGTGCTTTTGCTTTTTTAACCGAACCAAAAATATACTGAACCTTTGCCAGCAAACGTACAAAATGGCCAACTGTAGTATTTTGTTAACCTTTTCCACCACGCACACACACATAAACAAACACAGACTTACAAAAACATGGAAAATGGTTGCATTGATGAATGAAAAAAGCGCTCAAAAATAGGCAACAATTTAGCAAAAAAATGTTGCATGAAGCTGAATAGCGGCACACAATAAATAAAGCTGTTTTATTTCATGAATAAATTTTAAAAGAACTATCTGTATAAAATAAAATCAAATGGAGCACATGCAGAAAAACGATGCACGCACACAGACAGGCAAACAGAGACCGACATAGATACAAATATAGATAGAGATACGTGCAAACACTTGACAAGTTCATAAATTATCGAGTATGAAAAAAAATAAAGCAAAAAAAAATTGCAACTGATTGTTAAATTTCATTGAATGCCATTTGCAGGCGCTCAAAGCGACTACAATAACAAAAGCAAATTCGCTGGCATTTTAAATTGTATTAAACACAAAATAAAAAGCCATCCAAGTGCCAAAGGGAGTGTAAACTGTGGCTGCTGGCGTTCCGAGTGGTGTAGCTCCAAGCGGGGGTGAGGGCTTTTCACACAGGCAAATAAATAAAATGGCATTATATAAGGCCGCATCAGATACGAGCGAGAAGTATCTGTGGCTGGAGGCGGGGTGCTAGTGAGTTGCGCAAATAAAATATAAAGCATAAAATAAAAATAAAAAGTACAAAAAATTTCAAAAAGAAAAAAAATAAAGCGCCATAAAAATACAAGCTTCAATACACATACTCACTCCAGTGAGTATCCTCCCATCCCCTCCCATGCGCACACCCACAGTCCGTACTCTCACTCTCCTGGACTTGCTTCCCATCTATCTCGCTTGCACCAAAATTGCAAATACAATTGCGGTACAATGGACCACAGCGGCTGAATGGGCGTTAAATTTAATTTTTTTTTTTGGTTACTTTTTACTTAGAAAACCGACAACAATGAAAGCTGCGTACTCGTACACAAACGACTCTATCGAACAAAATGTATCTGCAAGATACAAGCTACAAACTACACTCCAGCACACACACAGCTTGGACACCACCAGCAGGAGCCACAGCAACAAAAAGTAGTTAAGACAGCACTGGTGGTACTAAGCAGCTCTGGGCCGAACTGTCTGTCCTGCTTCCTAGCTAAGAGCATTCCTAGACTATATGCTCCTCTCCAGCTTCTTTGCCTTTGGCCAAATAGCATTACGGCGGGCGTGGCCAAAGCACATAGAAATAAAAAAAACGCTTAAGCAGCGAAAAAAGAATTGATACTGTTTCTCATCTTTTTTATTTACTATAAAATTTCATGGTAGACTTCTTAGAAAAAACTCAACGCCTCACTATTATTCTTCTTAAGCTAACGTTTTAAATATAGCATTTCAACGAAAGCAGACTAGTTAAAAATTGCAGTTAAAAGAAAAAATAATCTAGACAACCCAAACTTTTCATATTTCAATATTATTTAGTCTTTCGGTATTTTCACAATTAATATTCAAGGGGTCTAATTAACTTCTTACGGTTTTATAAGCCGTCTTTCACATTAGACACCGTAAAGGGATAAGTTTGCTTCTCAACTGTGGTATCATTATTGATCTAATCAAGACTTTACCACTTTTTTCGATTCCGATTCCGATTGGAATGTACAACTTGACTGTATTATAGATGCCTGAAGAACAATCGATTTCACAATGTGTAGGGTAGTTTTATGAAGTTGTATTTGCTAACACGAGAAACTCAATTTGTGTAATGTTCGTTAATCAACCAAATTGTTCAACTAGCAACTAGAGTTGGAGAACTATCAATAGTACTATCGATGGATGAGCACTATCGAGCTGTCATCCATAGCAGCCAGACATTTACGATAGTGCTATCGATAGTTCTTCGATAGCTTTCACATCATTGAAAAGTATAACCTGAGCGTTTATCTGTGGCGTCTGCTAAAAATATTCATGAAATATTGAGTAAAACAGTGATCCATCATTGAATTGAATATGATCGCTTTTTGTCAAGAGGTATAATTCTTACTTATAAAGTACAGTGTGAAGTCGGTAACCGCAACTAACAAAAATCGAGGTAAATTCACTTATTAAGAATGTCGCAGCCATTCGAGTATAAGTATGATAACTCATAGCGCGAGCGCTAGTGGTTTCCGAAATTCGAAGAGAGGTGACAATGCTATATAGTTGTTGTCGCCGAACACGGTATCGAGTCGACCAGTCATGCGTGTGGAATATGTGAGGAGCGTGCCATTTAGCCGTTGAGGCCTACTTTTACACGCGGATGTGTCGAGTTATTGCAACACAGGCGTGCATTTCAGGACATCGGCTTTAATTTAGCCCCGTTGGCTCCCGTCCCAGACCGCAAATTAATTGTTACAAGGGTCACTACATTCAGATAAACTGCAAGTGCGACAAAACGAAGAACTGGAGTCCCTCGGCCCGTTAGATCACCTGAGAACATTGAAGCAGTGAGAGCGTCAATGTTGCGATCACCAGGGCGTTCTGCTCGCAAACACGCATCTGCCTCTTGGACTATCCGATCGTTCTGTGAGAAGAATTCTTCGTGATGATCTTCATTTTCATCCGTATAAGATGGCGATAGTGCAGGAACTTACAGAACGTGACTTCAATTCTCGGATGAACGCGTGTGAGCTTCTTCTTGATGTCGTTCCCGAGGGTGCTATTGTTTTTTTTAGCGATGAAGCCCATTTTCGTTTGTGTGGGTCGGTTAACAAACAAAACATGCGCTACTGGGCTGACACCAACCCTCGAGAATTGCATCAAAGGCCTTTGCATTCACCCAAAGTCACAGTGTGGTGTGCAATTTCCTCAGCTGGAATTATTGGTCCCTGGTTTTTTGAGGAAAATGAGGTAACTGATGACTAGTGAATTCGTGACCGGTATGTAAACATGCCACCGGATTATTTTTTTTCCCCACGGCTAGAAGAGTTGGATTTGGGGGACACTTGGTTCCAACACAGACGGTGCAACAGCACACACTTCAAGAGCATCGATGGCTAGTTGTTGAAGGGAACACTTTCCAGAGCGCCCTTATCTCAATTAGAGGCGATTTGGAATGGCCGGCACGCTCTCCGCGATCTGTCCTCCTTGTGATTTTTATCTATCGGGGTGTTTTGAAATCCCTTGTTTATGTGAACCGTCGAAGAACCCTACAAGATTTGAAAACCAACATCGAAAAAGAAATTGCTCAACATAACACTCAGCATATGCTAGTACAAGAGTCATGACGAAACGCCAGATATCGGTTTACGCAATGTATGGTAGAATAGACGGGACGTCACGCTAACAGAATTAATCTTTCAAAACAATGTAAATAAAAACATTAGATCATGTACCTACATTATAAATAAATAAATAAATATTTTCCGAAGCACACAATAGTTTTTATTGAGTTTTGAAAAAATGAAGTTATGCTGCCGCACCCTGTATATGATAAGGTGAGCTTTGTTCTTTTTCTTTAAATAAATAAGTAAATACTTGGATGCTGAAACGATTTTCAAATTAAAATTTGTAAATATTTGCTAACACAAGTGATCGAAAACAAACGGTAATCTTATATTCTCGATGAATCATACATATTCATCATATCTTACATATACTAATAGGCTCCAAGACACTGCTTGGTTGTCAAAAAAAATGACTCGCTATTTCCGCTACTTGTGTGTGGACTCAACCGAAATGCTTTTCTTTTTCTATAACACGAAACTCCATGCAAAACTGTATCCCTCTAAAAAGCATAGCCTATACAAATAAAACAATTAGCCCCATTTCGATTCCTTTTAGCCAAATAATCCAAAACAGAGAAACGCAATTTCTGTAATCCCAAAAAAACTTGTGCCAGGTTGTTATTTGGTTTTAATAAAAAAAATAAAGGAATCCGCCATTATTTTTCCTCTGAGTGGAATTTTCAAATTATTTCTCTGGTGTTCAACTCATATATACAGTACAGGTAGAGTAACATTGAATAACCTGAACATTTGATAGTCGATTGACATGACTTAACATGTTTTGGAAACGTTAATTCAGTACAATTTCACCAAAAAAAGTTACTTTGTGTGATGAAAATAGTCGTTCAGTTGTAAACTGAAAAAAATATTAATGCAAACAGGCATGACTTATGGGGCCCATTTTGATCTTTCCGGTGGCGATTATAAGCAAAATTGCCGCATTTGGCCAACGCAGAATCCACACGAGACCCATGAAATGCCCTGGACGTCTTATGTCAAAAAGAGGCAACATTGAATAGCCACCCAGATCCCCAGATTTTACACTTCTGGTCTTTTTTTGTGGGGTTTTTGAAAGGCTAAATGTTTGACAGCAAGCCTCAGCCCATTGAAGGTGCCAATCGTGCCGAAATCATCGCTATACCAACCGAGATGCTCGAAAAGGTAATGGAAAACATAGCATATTTTGCAAAGGGCCAAATGAAATGAAAATACCTCATATACAGAAATCGTTTTTTTTTTTAGGTTATATAATATTTACATGCCGACATAAGAAATGGCGTACACTTTATATAATGCTATATATCGCATTTCAATATTGACGTGACGTCATGTTTGGACGACCAAATAAGAAAAAACCAAAAAACACGCGAAATTTTTAAAAAGGCAATTTTTCTACGTTCGTAACCTAAGTAGCATAATATTAAAAAAAAAAACATTAATCGATTTTATCGACTAAAATATGCTAGCGCATAGCGTTACGTTACAGAAAGGAAAAGGAGGGATTCAAAGGATTAAAACATACAAAATTTCTTTGAATTCAGCAAATCTCTTTGTACACATATAAAACTGTCATTCGTATGATTTTGAACAATTTTAGTTAATTAATTAATTAATAATAATTAAGTAATCCAAAAAGGCTTCTGGTTTTTTTCGGCAAATGTAATCTTTGGTTGCGTCACTTAAATTTCTTTGAAAAATGTGTAATTAAAAACGTTTTTTTAAAACTAATACGAAGAAAAAACCAGCTTTTGGAAATAATTAATAAAAAAATTTAATAAAAATATGTTTTATTTTTTAATACAAATGGTAAACAGAATATGCTCCTAAAAATAAACAAATCTATCGATGATATATACCGTTAGCTTTCTAAACTAAAATTAAATAATTTTTGACAATTTTGAACTAATTTTTAATGTAAAAAAAAAATATTATTGTAAAAAATTCGTTAGTTGAGTGAAAGCAAAAAAAGAATGTATATGAAGTCGAAAGACCTTATAGCACAAATTTATAAAAAAATTATTTTGATTTTTACTCAATAATCAATAATTTTTTAATATTGTAGTTTTTTATGAATCATCGAAATATGATTCCTATGCAGGGAAACGTCTGTAACTAATGATCCCATGGGATTTTACAAAAAAAAAAGTTTTCACAATTAGTTATCTAATAGCTTAACATTACTGGAATAAATTTCGTTTTCTTTTTTTTTGAAACTAAGGAATCTGATAATCTGTTTTGTTCTTTACACTGAAAACCTCAATCACTTTGCGTTAATAACTCTATAAACATCCAGCAAAGGTAAGGAATGTAAGAAATGATCTGAATCAAATAAGAATGCGACATTGACCTTTGGCTACACAACCCCACTACCCCACATAATTTATGTATTTACACTGCTTCTTCTTTAAAAGTTAAAAAGTACAAACCTAAAGCAGCATTTTTTGAGAAAAATTTAGAAAATTCCAGTATAAAAAGCAAAGATTTATAAATTAAAGAGATAGATAGAAATATACAAGAAACCTACAAAAGGTATCAACTATTTCTGTCAAATTTATTTGACACGCTCGATAAGAACCACCAAAACCAACAAGCAAATGCCAGAAGAATTGTTTTTTCTTGGACCTACGTAAGACAAATCAAGACCAGAAATGCCAAGTTTAAATTTATTTTATTTATTACGCCATGTTATATGTACGTTTGTGTGGCGAGAGAGTCTCACAGTGCTTGTAAAATTTTACAATCCGTTGAGTGACAGATACATACTCATACAAACAAACAGTCACACAGATACAAATACAATCAGGCAAAAGAACAATGTTTGTTTAAAAACGAACTTTTTATTGCCACAAAGTGGCAAGCGACAAGCCAAAAGTAAAAATCGAAGTTCTTGTATGTTTTTGGTTTGCTCTTTGCGGGTGCGTGTGTGTGTGGCAAGTGTCAAGCGGTCGCTGCCACAGGCCAAGTGGCAAGAAACTCTGTCTGTGTGTGTGTGTGTGTGTGTGTGTTGGCGTATCTGTGAGACACGTGAAAGTTTTATGTGAACTTGTCAATTTCAAATGCATTTCACAGCAAATTCAATTGACAGTTTGTCTCTTGTTGTTTCCACCAACACACACGCACACACACACAACAGCATTTTTGAAAATTTATTTAATTTGGTCTAATTCGATTTGTTGTTGTTGTTGTGTTTGTAATTGCATTTGAAAATAGGCGTCAATATCCAATTGAGAAGATTTTCACAAGATTTTCAATGTGAAAATATTTTCAGGTCTGCTACCGTTTGTTAGTCATATTATTAATAGCTACAACAACAAATGGTGAATGAAACAGTGAACAAACAGTTGGCCGATAACATCTCGAAGAACAATCTGGACTATAACATACTCTCTCTCTCTATTTTGATTTCAGTTGTTGAGTTGAGTACAGTTTCAACATTTTAAGGATCGCTTGTACTACTGAAAAGACAAATAAATATGTATAAACAAGGCGCAGAGCTTTATCTCTCTCTGAACTGATCAGCTTTTATTTCTTCTAGATACAACACACATCAGATCAGCTAATAAATGTACACCTTACCGTATTTTGTATACAGTGTATAAGAATCAACAAAATCGGAAGTGTTTGGTGCGTGTTACGTTAGAAACTCTTTGATTTTCAATGAATGAATGAATGAATGAATATAAATGCCATAGATGAATGTCTAAGAAGTACGTACCTCAACTGCCCGCCATTTCTTCTGGTTTTTTATTCTTTTTTTTTCAAGTGTATATTCGGGGGTTTCCAGCGACGCGTCGGCATGTGCTGCTTTCATTAGCTCGTTTTTATTTTTATTTTTGTTTTTATTTTGACTTTTTTTTTCGCTCTCAATTTTGTGCTCGAAATTGATTTGCTCAGTCAGCAGGCAAAAAACGCGTTGCCGCTTATATGAAAGTCTTTGAATTTGGAATTAGCTTGTTTCCTGCCATTGGCTTTGACTCCCAGTTGAACCACTCGATCCATTCGAACCATTTAAACCAGTCGAAACGAAACGACGACTTTGGCATTGGCAACATGTGCTTCAAATTTCTGCACCAAATTGAGTTATGAAAGTGGAATGATATTAATGAAGGCAAGCCAAAGAGCAAACACTCGCACACATTCGCACGTTACTAATACCCACACACCCACACACCCACACACCCACTCACACACACATGCGAGGCAACGAAATAACAGAAAGAGGAAACAAAATGAATTGCTTAAAAGTTTTCATGTTTTTCAATCTTTGGTTTTCTTTTTTTCTTTGCTTTGCTTTTTTTGTTTTGTTTTTTACCATGTTTTCCTTAATAGCATTTACTCTAAACATATTTACGTGTGTGTGTATTTTGCGGTCGCGTGTGGGTGTGCGTGTGTATCTGTGTGCGAGTTCTTCCCTCTCTGCTATTGATAGACCTAAACAAATCTGAACATAAAAAATTTGCTTTAAACATCACAAGGTTCAAGGTTTGCTAAAATAATTAGACACTCGCACCAAAAATCAAAAAAATATATATATATATAAAATAATATATATTTTTTTTAATTGTATATATAATAATACAATATATGTACATTAGGGTGTCCCTTATATTTCAAGTTCGATATTTTTTTTCGCATACCTTCTTAAAAGTTTCGTAATAACCCTATATTGTCTAGAAAAAAATATTAGTTCGATTTATAAACGATAACCCGTGCCGACTTGCTATTTAAACTTGACCATACAAGTACTGCGCTGTGACTTGTAACTACATGTTATTTTTTGCCATTTCATACGTGATTTTTGAGACTTTTAGTGCGTAAACATGTCGGTGGGATTACGGAGTGATAAAAAAATTATTTCCCTTATCGGTTGCCTAGCTACTAAACAAATGGTGCAACAACAGATCTTGAATTCTGAACTCACTTTGCTGGACGTTCCCTGCCATGAACAAAGCTCAAAAAGAGGGAGAAAGAATCTCATAACACCTAAACTAGTTCCACACTTAGATCGGTGCTAGTTAAGCATTAAAGGTTTCGTTTACATTTTTAATGCGGTGGTAGAAGCGATTGGTCTGAGCAGCGATGATTTCTCTATTTACAAATCCTCGATTCAGCAAATTCGTACAGAAACTAGAATATCAAGGGCAGAAGCAATAAAATCTGACTCCCAAAACAATGTACGTAGTCACAGTCCATTGGGATGAAAAACTATTACTCGGGTTGGATGTACGGAGTTCAAAAGAAGAACCCTTGCCAGTTATTGCTTCATTTGACGATACAGAACAGCTTCATGCAGTGCCGAAACTAGAAAGTTCTTCTGGAAAACATCAAGCTAAGGCTGTCTCAACAGCTCTCTTTGACTGGAACCTTCACGATAAAGTACAAATTATGTGCTGCGACACAACAGCTTCCAATACGGGCCTTTTCAATGGAGCCTGTGCTATTTTGGAGCAAACTTTAGGAAGAGAATTGTTGCTTTTCGCCTGTCGTCATCATGTTTTTGAATTAGTTATAAAAGCTGTCTTTGAAACCAAGATTAAGCAAATTACTAGTAGCCCAGATATTCCGATGTTCAAAAAGGTCAGAGAAAATTGGAAAAACATCGATTCTAGTAAAATTAAACCATCTCTTAATTTCTTAATGTTGCCGATACAGACATTCAAGCTTTGTTACTACTTTGTAAGGCAGAATTAGACATAGGTTTTGTAAGAGATGACTACCGAGAATTGGTCGAACTGTGCGTAATATTTTTAAGGAGGAGATACAGAGGAAAAATTAAAAATAAGGCTTCGCGGAGGTGTGCATCAAGCACGCTGGATGGCGAGAGCGATCTATTCTTTAAAGATATGTTTACTTCAGTCACAATTCAGAATAACAGAGAAGGACAAAAAGGCTCTACAAGATGTTTGCTTATAGTCGTTACGTTGTATGTTAAACCTTGGCTCGAATGCACAGTGGCAACCAAAGCACCTAACCAAGATTTGCGCTTCTTAAAGATGTTAAAAGAGTACGAAAAAGCTGACGCAACAATTTCTAAAGCTTCTATAAGCAAGTTTAGCCTTCACTTGTGATATTTATGTGAAGATATAGTCATTCTATCACTAGTTGATGATGAAGTTGATAACCAAACAAAGAAGAAAATGATTGCCAACTTCAACAGGGACAAAACCTCAGATTTTAGCAAACGCTATGACCCGTCGAAGGAACAACTGACTCAAAAGTTGTTTGGTAAGTTAAATTGACTTTTTGATATATTTTCAAAATTGTTGTTGATTTTTATTTGTAATTTAACTTTTTTTTTTCAAACAAAACACTGGACGATTTCGTATCGGAAAACAACAAACTATTTTTATCACGACTGCAGATCGACGACAGTTTTCTAAGGGAAGATGTATCTTTTTGGAATAACAATTCTGCTTTTCTGGAAGCTAAAGGAAGAATAAATTATTTGAGAGTTGTAAATGATACTGCTGAAAGGGCTGTTAAATTAATGCAAGATTTTAACCGACTTATGACGGCTGAAGAAGAACAAAAACAGTTCTTGCTACGATGTATTCAGGAACATAGAAAATTGTATCCGGACTGTAAAAAAACTACTCTAAAATGAAGTTACCTTGAATGATTGTTATAACTTTATGTTTTTAATTAAAGATTAATGTTCATCTAATACATTTTTTACTTTTATTCACTTAATTCATTGCATTTATAGTGATTTTATAGCAGACCGAAATTTCAGGACAAAACACGTTTTTTACTAAACCTTGAAGCTGGATCGGTTGCAATTATGCTAGATTGATAAAATTTTATATTTAAGTATCTTATAGCATTAGTGAAAAAATTAAATTAAAAATTTAAAAAACCCCGAACTTAAGTAATTTTCATTTAAAAAGTAAAAAATAATAAAAGAAACTTAATGTTAAAGTACCTAAGAATCTATTAATAATTCTAAAAAAAAATACGTCGCGTTGGGGACACGCGAGGGCAGACGTCGTTGACGGTCGTATCTTACATGCAAATTTTTTGAAGTAATTCTATGAAAGTTTTTGAAGTATTTTCTTAATTTTGTTTTTAAGTTAATCTTTGTTGCTTAATTAGACTATTTGTATTTAAATTGTTAGTTTAGGAGCGGTCCCCCAACGCGACGTATTTTTTTTAGAATTATTAATAGATTCTTAGGTACTTTAACATTAAGTTTCTTTTATTATTTTTTACTTTTTAAATGAAAATTACTTAAGTTCGGGGTTTTTTAAATTTTTAATTTAATTTTTTATTTCATCCTTTTTATAGGTAGGTTAGGTAAAGTTAGATTTTAGTATATTATAATATACTTACTATAATTTAGATTCTTGTTAAGGTATAGATTACATTTAAGGTCAAGCTCGTTTGCTTTTTTTAAGCATTCTCCCCACTTTCACTCCCCACAACTTTTAAACAGCTCAACCGATTTTCATCAAACATGTCTAGGAAACCTTGCACATAAGTCACCTTCAATACAAAAAAAACTAAATTGAAATCACTGCATGCGTTCGGGAGTTATGATGCCACAGACAGACAGACAGACAAATTTTAAGCCAATCGGACAAAGTTGATGTTTTTAACTTCAAATTGCCATAACTTCTAAACGAGAAGAGATAGAGCAAAAATAACCTCAGATTCGAATCAGTGACGTCGTCAGTTACAATAGGACCAAATTTTAAGCCAATCGGACAAAGTTTATGTTTTTCTCCCCACTTTCACTCCCCACAACTTTTAAACGGCTCAACCGATTTTCATCAAACATGTCTAACAACACTCGCACATAAGTCACCTTTAATACAAAAAAACTAAATTGAAATCACTGCATGCGTTCGGGAGCTACGATGCCATAGACAGACAGACAAACAAACAGACAGACAAACAGACAGACACGTCAAACTTATAACACCCTTCTTTTTGCGTCGGGGGCTAAAAATATAGAGGGTATGCGTTTCGAAATTGGAAAAAAAAAATGTTTTTCTCATATAAGGGACACCCTAATGTACATATTTAAAAAGCGATTTTAAAACATCTGTCTGGGAGTCTTAGGAGTGGGCTAAATTAATAAAGACATTTTCAAGTCAAGTTCAATAAATATTTATGTATGTATGTACTTATATATTTCTGAATAAATTTTATACTTCATCAAATAAAAAGGAATGTACAGTGTATCCGCTCGTGTGTATCAAAGCTCAAGTATAATCTTAAAATTTGAGTAGTTTTGAGCCGCTCCTTACTGAAGAAAAAATTCTTTTGGCCGTGTCCGGAGAATCTAAGTCAGATACAAAATTAAGCAATTATGCAGTTGAAAAAATTCAAAGCAATTTTAAGCCGTATTCATTTTAACTAAAACGTATTGTGAAGATAGAATTCGAGCTAGACTTTATTGTTATTTAGTAATAATACATAATATTGACAAATCAATGCTTCCAAAATTCAAATTTAAAGTAATTTCAAAAGAAAAGGTAAACCGAACACGATCCTACCGTAATAGATGATACTTTATACCATTTTTTGATTTAGATGCAAATAAAAGTGTCTTTGTCTTTATTTGTAATAATAAAAGAATAAGATTTCTTCACTTAGAAGGTGAATTGATCTATAATAGTAAGTTAATGTACATATTTTGTCTTGTGGGACCAAAGAAACTTACAATTGGATAAATCATTTAAAGAACTTTTGTTATCGATGTTAGTGGAAAATTGTTATCGGACTATTCGGAGTACCCACCCAAATTCCATTTGAACATAGCTTGTATCTATGCGCATAAAATGCATCTAAGCAATAAAACGAATAAATATTTTCCAATCTCTGCATTGTAGGCATTTTATAACATACATACATACGTAAATATGGAATTAATTCATTCATTGCAATTTAGGCAAATATCAATTTGAGTAAACATTTAAAATGGCATTATTTCGACGTTCCATTGTTATTACGAATTAGTATATAGATATCAAAACAAATATGAAGAAACTTGTCGTATTTAAACATTTCATTATCTTTAACTGCTGTGTCGGTGGGGGCGGGGGGTGTTGGAATTCTTTTGGCGTTTTATTAAGAATTCATCAAAGCACAAAATATGTATTACCAAAAGAAAAACAATAGAATATGTATGTATATGTATGTAGGCATATAATATATTAAATACCAATATATTTAAGTACAAGTATATATGTATGTGAGTATGAAATATAGAGCATGCCATTGGCCTTATAAATCGCATAAATATTAAACAATTTGTAAGTGCTTCAGGCTAAATAAGGTGCCCAAGAGACCCTGCCCCGCGTTAACACAGACCTCCTTGTAGCACCCTGTTTCTTCTGCTTATTCATCAGGCAAGCATTTCCCCTGCCCGTGTGCGTGAAAAACCACTTGACTCAAAAGGCAAACGCCACATATAAACAAAACAAAAAGAGAGGAAAATTATTTTAACATAATCTATCAATCAGTGACGTCGCCGCGTCTTTGCTCGCATTTCTGCTCGGTTCTAGCCGCCCCCTCCGCCATACGCCCATGTGCGGTCCACTTACCTTGTTGTTGTTAGTGCTGCTTCGTTCGGTTGTTGTCGCTGAATTTGCCACTCGATTTTCCGCTAATAATCTGCCACTGGTTTTTCTTAGCTTTGCTTTCTTCTTTGTTGCTGTTTTTGTTTTTAGCGTCTTACGTTTTAATTGTTTTTTTGATCAGCGCCGCGTGCCGAACCGTTTACTCTCTTTCTCACGCACTCTCTGTCTCTCTCTCTTTCCGTCGGTCTCGTGCTCTTCTTCATCCGTTAATGTTTATATCTATGGCTGGCAGTATTTGTCCGTCCGCCTGTTTTGTTTGTTTATTTATTTTATTTTTAGCATATGCTGCACCGCGCGCTCTCTCTCTCTCTATCACTTTGACTCACTTGCACTTCGCGTTTTCTTTTTGTGTCGCACATAAACACACACACGCACGCGCGCGCGTTTTCACTACTGTCTCTGTCGCTCTCTGTCTCCTCTGTCACTCTCTGTCATTCGCTTTAATTTGTTTTGCTTGATTTTGTTTTTGATTTGAATTCGTTTGAATTGCATTGGGCGCAACTTGGTACTGACATTTTATTGTTATTGCTTTTGTTTTGCTGCTATTTTGTTATCTCTGCTATTCTGCTATTCTCCTATTTGTATTGCTTTTGTGTATACTTTGGGTTTGTTGTTATGTTTTTGTTTTTGTTTTTGTTGCTTGTTGTTGCTTTTGTTGTTGTTTATTTTAAATAACTTAAATGCAATTGCTAATTATTTTATGATATGTTTAATTAATTGCATTTAATTCGTAATATATTTGGACTCTATTTCAGTCTATTTGAGCTTGGTTATTATTTTAGATTTAGATTAATATTTGAATAATAATTTGTTTTTAATGTATGTAAATTTTCTTTTTTCTCTTTGTTTTTTGTTCAGTTTTCATTATTCATTGATTTCTATTAATAATCAATTATTGTTTTCAATCCCATATATGTATTAAGCAGAAGCAATTCCCTTCGTTGCGCTTTTTTACCAGTCCAAAAGGTTCCTGCAAATGGAATAAACAAATTTTACAATTAGAATCAAAATCAAACATACAAAAGTCAAGGACTTATTTCATTT
Source organism: Chymomyza amoena (assembly GCA_037043745.1). Lineage (NCBI taxonomy): Eukaryota > Metazoa > Arthropoda > Insecta > Diptera > Drosophilidae > Chymomyza > Chymomyza amoena. The sequence goes on from JBAMAX010000180.1 coordinate 93,559, forward strand.
AAAAATAATTACCGTTGGTTATAACCTTATAGCTAAATCCTCTTATTTTGAATTCGATTTGGTCAAAGATATTTTTTAAATTTAAACCAATTTACTAAGTTTATTATAAAATTTAATTCAAAATCAAACATTTAAAAATAATTACCGTTGGTTATAACCTTATAGCTAAATCCTCTTATTTTTAATTCGATTTGGTCAATGATTTTTTTTAAATTTATTCCAATTTACTAAGTTTATGCACAAATATAAATAAGTTTTTTGCAATTGCCGGCTTTTTCCTTTTTTTGGATTACTTTATTATTAATAATGATATTTTAGAAACTGTTTATATGTATAAGATCACGGACTCTAATCCGTTGTAAGTAATGTTGTAAGTAACTAATTTTTCATGCGGATTAGGACAAATAAATTCGATATAGTTTGCAGATTTTCTACACTTCGAGATCTTTTAGTTATGATAAAGAAACATACAGATATGGCTATACCTACCAAATGCATTTTCATAGAGTGAAAAAATACGTTTTTTTTTTCCAAAGTTTTTTGATGGAATGCAAAATATCTTAAGAATCGTAAATAATTTGTTCAAATTCAATTCTTATTTACTTAATGATAGAAACTCATAAGATACATATGGGCATTTCCCAAGTGGCGTACGTTACATTCGTAAGCATATTTTTTAATACCATCGGCGCTATGTATGAGATATATCCATACAACTTTCAGCAAAAAAGGGTCTTTGAAAGTTTTTACGAATGACGTTTTAACCTTTACTTAACTATTTTTAGAAAAAAAGTTATTTTTTCAAAAAACGGAAGTAGTTTTGGAGGTTAACGTGCATTTGTGCCATTTTCAGCGAATTTTGCATACGTTACCGTTGCGTACGTTAGCTTTTTCCGGCTATAAAAGTTTTAAGCAAGTTTTTAAATTTAACGCTTTGTGGCTTAAATAAAAAAAATGGCGTACGTAAAGTCGGGCGCGGACGACTTTAGGATACCCTGTACCACTAGCTTGTAATAAAGTCCGATTTCTTCACAAAAAACCAAAAACAGAAGAATTTTTAAGCAAAAAAATTTTTTTTTGACCAATCGTTCCTATGTGAGCTATATGATATAGTCAACCGATTTCAATAAAATTTGACGCAGTGCTTAAATACCTTAAAAAAGATCTGAATGCCAAATTTATTTCAAATATCTTTACAAACAAACAAAACACATTGAATTTTGTAAAAAAAACGTGTTTTTGGACCGATTGGTCCTATGGGAGCTATATGATCTAGTCAAACGATTTGGATTCAATTAAGTACAGTGCCTATGAACTATAAAATAATCACGAATGTCAAATTTGGTCCCAATATCTTGACAAACAAACGAAACACATCAAATTTTGTTAAAAAATCGATTTTTTGGAAGATCGGACCTATGGGAGCTATATGATATAATCAACCGATATTATTCAAATTTGGCACATTGCTTAAGTGGTCTAAAAAATTTCAAAACGCCAAATCTGTTACGATATCTTTATTAAAAAACGAAATATAGCGAATTTTTCTTTAAAAAAGTTATTTTGGCCGATCGGTCCTGTGGGAGCTGCTTGATATAGGCAACCGATTTCGATCAAATTTGGTACAGTGATTGATTTTTTTTTGTCGAGGTCGTCTCAAACATCCCCATGGGAGCTATATAATTTATCCCCGATATCAAAAAAAATAAAGTAAACTTGTCTCCTATGGAATAATATGGGATCTAATGTGAAAGTTTGGTAACTCTAGCTCTTACCATCTCTAAGATCTAGGCGTTCACACGGACAGACGGACAGACAGACGGACGGACAGACGGACATGGGTATATCGACTTCTCTATTCACCCTGATCATATATTAGGTAACTTTTCGATACATTTCTGTATATACTATATACCTAGATCTTAATAGTGGTAAGCTTTCAGTTTAAACGCCTTATTTTGTTACAGAAGGTAAATGCTATTTATTTCTTTAAAGCAGCATTTTTTTCCAGAGCTTCATTGAAAGGTGTTAAAAAGAACACAAACTGTAGACGAATAACTTGATTGCTTATAAAGATATCGTTACCAAAATAGACAGAAGTTTTCTTTAGGAATACTTATGGAATAAACCGAATTTAAATGCAATATGAGGTTACAGGTTATCTCAAAGTCCTTTCTGCCCAACTTTAACGTACGCCTTTTATTTGAGGAACTTAAGCCGTTGCGTACGTTACACACTTTATGATACTTTTTTTTTTTAACTGCCACACAAACACATACTTTTTTTATATTTTCTTAAAATGCACAACAAATGGACTTCAAGAAGAGGTTCGACGTCAGATTCCCGACGCGAAAGCAGTGGGATATGAACAGGGTAATAAGAGCAGACGCAGCTGCAATCTATACTGACGGTTCCAAAATGGATCGCGGTGTAGGAGCAGGGGTCTACTCGGACGAACTCGAAGTATCTCTCCTATCGCCTAGGCAACAGAAACAGCATCTTCCAGGCGGAAGTCTTTGGCATCAGAGCAGCATGTAAGGTGCTGAATAATCATCCGAGTCAGCTGGCGGAGGTGTGTATATTCTCCGACAGTTAAGCAGCTTTGCTGGCGATCAAATCGCCAACCGTAAACTCAGAAATCATCAAACAATGCAAAGAAGATCTAAATGCCCTTGCAAGCAGAATGAACATCGCTCTCGTATGGGTTCCCGGACATAGGAACGTATACGGGAATGAAAAAGCTGATGAGCTAGCGAGAAAAGGAGCATTAGATGGCGAAGCAGCGGAGGTAGCTGTCAAATACCCACTCAGCGCTATCAAGAGAGAACTTCTTCTGCGAGCTCAGAACAAGGCTGAAACCAGATGGAAAAATATTGGCACTTGCAAGATTGCAAAGGAAATTTGGCCGCTATACGACAAGCGTAGAACGGCCGAACTGCTAAGCAAGCCCAGAACAATGTTCTTCAGAATAGCATCGACAATAACCGTACACTGGCCGTTAGGAGACCATGCAAAGAAAATGGGCTGGCCCTACAACGTCAGATGCCGAAGCTGTGACCAGGAGAACACAGAAGAGACAGTTTACCATTATTTATGTGAGTGCCAACGATTGGGGTCCTTACGTCACAGAGCCCTAGAAAGATTCGCGTTAGGAAGCCTACGTGACTTGGCAAATAAGAACTTAGACGACATCAGCAGGTTTATTAACGGATCGAGATGGTTTGAGTAAACCGAATAGCAGTGGTTCCCATAAATGGTGTAACAAAATGGCGCATTGCGCTAATTGAGTTTGAATATGTTGTCACTCAAACGGCACCCAAACCAACCAATCAACCAACCAACAAACTTGCTTTACGAAGATAGTTCGATCATTATAAAAAAAATAAAAAATTCAAGCAACTATATTAAAAACCTTGTTTGCGTACGTTATATGACGTACGCCTAACTATACTTCAAATTATTTATTTTTTCGAATATTATTTTAAATCTTTTTTACATTTATTAATAAAAAATTAAATTGATTTTATGTGCCAACCAAAATGGGTCATATAATTTGATTTTTTTTTTTGCCGTTTCATGATTATATTAAAAAGGTATATTTTGGGAACAAAAACAAAATTTTGAGGTTATTGCAGGTGATTACCAACCATTCATAAATACATTACCAAAAATCTTAACTCTTTATAAATTTTGAAGGTTGAATATATAGGGTGGTCCATCTAGTTTTTGGAATTTGAACTACCCATTATTTGACTTTTAAAACGTCAAATGTCATTCATATATTGGTGAATATTTAGTAAAAACATTGACATTTACGAAATGTGAAGCCGCTTGACCTTTCGAAGCGGCTACGGTTCGCAAATTGGGCGGAAGATCGTTTGGCCGAAGATGACGAATTTTATCGAAAAATCACCTTCTCGGACGAAGCTCATTTCCACCTCGTTGGTTATGTTAATAAGCAAAATTGTCGCATCTGGGGCTCAAAAAATCCGCAAGCGTTCCAGGAGAAGCCAATGCACCCACAACGAGTGACTGTTTGGTGTGGAATTTGGTCTGGCGGCGTCATCGGTCCATTTTTCTTCGAAAATGAAGAAGGAGCCGCCGAAACCATCAATGGCGTGCGCTACCGCGCAATGTTGACCGACTGGTTCTTCGAACAAATTGAAGATGAAGCCTTGGACGATATTTGGTTTGAACAAGACGGTGCCCCGTGCCACACAGCGAACGCCACAATCGATTTTCTGCACACAATCTTCAGAAATCGCTTAATCAGCCGAAATGGCGTTGTGAATTGGCCACCAAGAAGCTGCGATTTGACACCTTTGGATTATTATCTTTGGGGTGCGGTGAAAGATGAATGTTATGCCAACAATGCGCAAACAATTAATGTGCTGAAGGACGAGATTGGAGCCGCTATTGCCAGGATAAGGCCCGAAACAATCGAAAATGTTTTCAAAAATTTGACCGATCGAGTGGCATACTGCCAAGACAGAAGTGGTTTCATTTGACCGAAATTGTTTTTCATAAATAAATGTCATGAACCAACCTTTCAAATAAAACTTTGAACATTGAAAAAAATTCAACCGTTTTGTTTTTATAGGAAAATTAAATTCCAATTTTTTTATTGACCACCCTGTATAGCCTATTATTCTATTAAAAAATATATATAGTTTTTTCAACTTTAAAGTTATGCCCCTTGGTAACGATTTTCTGGGAAATGCCCATGTATAGAAAGTAGACATGAATTGAGATGAAGTTTCTCAAACTGATTTCATGAACTAAAGTGCTGGTTTTATTTCCTACTTTAATACGCTGCAAATCTCTAGCATGCGAACTCAAATGCAAAAAGATAGACGGATTTTGCATTTTCTTCGTTTTCTTCACTATAATATCATAAATTTTGTGAGTTGGATTGTAGAACGTCACTTAAGTATGCCCTTTATGCCAAAATGTGTTCTACTATTGCTGGCTATATATATACATATATAACTAACATAGTATAGTACATAGAACGCAACTATGTGGAAACCAATACAAGCTTGGGCATATGCATATATGTAGACTAGCTTGCAGTACATAAAACAAAAAGAAACGCTAGCTGCGACGTCGACAGCGTGGCTGGCAGAGGAAACAAAGTTTTATAATGGTGGCCAGCAAAATGAGACTGACTAGGAGTCAAGAACGAGATAGAATGTTGGTTGGCCAGGGGAAGTTGCCCATTGAATTATGCTGCAATAAATTTCACCTCATAAGCCAATAATGACGAAACTTTTGTGTTGCACATTTCGTGCCTGCCCTGTTCTGGTTCTGGTTCTGAGTCTATTCCTCTCCTCAATCCCCACTTCCATCTCCATGCCTGTCCCTCTCACTGATTCCGACTCTGACACTGGCCCATTGCCTGACTGCATAGCAATGTCCTACTTTTTGAAAACAAGTACCAACAACAACAGAAACAATACGAACTACAACAACAACAGCAGCAACAACAAAGCTATTTAACAACGTGCTGCAAAGAAAATGTGAAAATTCTATACGAAATGTGAAGTAGAGGCAAAGCCAAAGTTACCGAATGAGAGAAAGTCAGCAGAAACAAGAGGAACGAATTAGCTGGAACATTCCGACTTTAATACACCTTGTATTACAGCTTCTTAACTTACTCAGTACTATGTAGTTCGGAAAGATAATTTGATTCCTTAACTGACAATAGTGACTTCATAACTGTCTGCATTCCGATTTTAATAATTTGAATTTTGATTCACATATACCCTAAATATTATAAATTTTTAGAAAACGTTTGTTTCTAATACGACTTCCAGTATGAGAAGAGTTACTCAGCTTTAGTTGTATTATATAGTTCCCATATGGTGCTTACAGAAAGGGTCTAGCTGAGGGCAGTTTCCAGCACCTTATCCAGCTAGACCCTTTATGTGTCAAAGTGTCTTCACATTTAATATACCCCTTTACGATTGCTGTACAGAGTATCAAAAAAGATCGATCAGTAGAAAGGTACCTCCAAAGAAACAGACAAAAGTACACACACACATGCGGTCGTTATGCATATGTATGTGCGCGTTAAGGAAACCTTGCAACAACAACAACAACAAGTGCAACAATAACAAGTGCAACAGCAATATGGCCAAAACACAGTTTAGCCTACAATGAGTTGGTTAAGTAATTTGCCGTTTGGAGCGTAATTGTTTTTTTCGCTTAACCAACTTCTGGCATACATAGTACATGCATATAGTATATAGTATGTTATGTATATGTGGATGAGTGTGTTAGTAATAAACATTGTCGACTTGTCGCAAGTGCTTATATATTTCCGGGTCGACTTGTGTGCCGATTTGTTATAGCTTTTCAGCTCTCATTTTCATGCTCCAAAACAAAAGAATCTAAAAGATTCTCAAAAAAAAAAAAAAAAAAAACAAAGAGGAAGCTAGAGAGGTGGTGAGAGAGCGCAGCTGACTTGTGATGCAAAAATGTCGGTCACACGGCGACAATATTGGCGGCCTCTTTCTAAGGGTTGATGGCGACATAAATTGGCGTTTTTGTATGTAAAAGTCATACCATAAAATAAATATTGTGTAATGCCACACACATACACATACACATAAACAGCTACTTATACACAGATACTCACACTCACACTCGCATCAAGGCATAAATGCGGCAAATGTTTTGTCTGTCTGTCTTGCTGCTCTATTGGTAGTTTCATTTTAGTTGGTACATATTATATATTACTTTGCCAACTAGCTACTTTAGTATCAATTTGCTTATATATACATACATATTTACTATATACGTAAGTAAGCACAAATGTGTATGTGTGCGTATATCAATGTGCGTAATTAAATTTTGCTTTACATGTCTGCTGTTGGCTTAAGTAATTTACATATATGTATGGGTTCATATAGTACATTCTGTTATTGAGTCTCCTAGTTTTGTCTCCACTTTGTCTTTTGTATATCAATCGATGGTGCTCCAGAGTCAAATTGAGCTGCACTTTATGTCCAACCGATTTCATAAATATGTCTATATTGATGTCACTTTTTTTTTTTGGTTTTTCTTGACTTGTTCAAGTATCTTGTTATTTTTAAGAATTATTAAAATTCGAGCAAGCCATTGTGAAATTATATTTATATATGAATAACTAGACGCCTTGTTATATACAAATTAAATGAAGCTGATACATTTAAATAATTAAATTTGCCTTAATTTTAAGCTTTTCAAGAAAATCTCCTAATTATGCAATTGAAATGACATATATATAATTTTTTTTCTAATTTTTTCAATTTAATTAAATTTACTAGATCGCGACCTGAACAGAGATCCAAGCATCGCTTGGGCAACAGCTTAAGTTAATAGCTTGACCCTTATATACCTACTATATCTAGTTGGGTTTCTCAATCTGCATATAGCAGCAACACATCCATTGGGCATAAGTTATTGCCATCATGAGCTACATTAGCAGCTGCGGCTGCAACTTCCACAACGGTCGAACGAACCAGTGGCAACGCCTGCTAGACAATCTGTCAGCACCTCAGGCGACCTCTGACAATGCTCGGTCTTTTAACGTTGCTCAACGTTGTCTTCGTAGCTCTCTTGTATCTGGTTCTTTATATACTTTAAGCAAGTTAACACATCGTTATGTGCCCAACGCTCGCTCGTTCACACTTATCGAAGCATACTTTTGAGCGCATAGGCGAAGCTTAAGTGCAAGTTGTGTGACACACTTATTGTTTTACTTGTTGTTGTTGTTGTTGGAGTAGATAGTGCAGCCGTCTATATGGAAGCCTATATATATGCCTGCATATATAGGTACCTATATATACATATGTATGTATAAATATTTTAGACTCGTGTACATTTATATTGAAAGCCTGCATAGTGCAAATAGCAAATATGTTTGGCTCTGACGCCGGCAGCCCCGTCGAAGCATTTTGATTTTACTTTCTTTTAAATACACTTTACATAGTTAAGAGTTATGTAAGTTAATCACAAAGTATGTTAAGTATTAGTTATATTACAACAGTACGTATTATATATATAGCTATTTTGTTTACTTAGCTAATTGGAGCACTAGATTTCATAAATACTTCAATTTTATGTATGATCTCGAAACGAAAGATGAGTAAAATTTTGAACCGTCTCTGAGTATTCACAAGGTCGTGTATGAGGAAATCCAGATGAGCCCAATAACAACAGTTGCAATGTAATGCTAGCTTTAGGACATACTTTTGACAGTGCACTTCTGAACTAAAAAATACTATAAAAGCACGAATATCTGCTTTTTGGTATACGAGGGTGGATTGATAAGTTTCCGGCCTGACCAAGAGATGGCGCCACTAGGCCTACCTTGAGGTGGCGTTCTATAGTACCATCCTAAGATAGCTTGTAGCTATAGTTTCAGCCCGATCGCCATGTTAGTTTAGATTTGAGAGCACACTGAACAAGACGCTTCTGTGTTTTTCTTGAAAATGGGAAAAAAAATTGATTCGAAAAAACATTTCTACCGCCAATTTGACGTTGTATAAGCGTAATCCAAGCGAATTCCTGCGTTGATTCATAACCGTTGATGAAACTTGGGTCCACCACTACACTCCTGAAACCAAAGAACAGTCTAAACAGTGGATTGGACCAGAGGAAAGCAAAAACAATTTTTTCAGCGAACAAGGTTATGGCTACTGTTTTTTGGGATGCAAGAGGTATTATATACATTGATTACCTTGAAAAGGGTTAAACTGTCACTGGTCAATACTACGCAGACTTATTGCAACGTTTGAGCCACGAGGTGAAAATTAAACGACCTCATCTGGCGAAGAAAAGAATCTTGTTTCATCACGACAACGCACCAGCGCACAAGTCAATCGTTGCGATGGCTAAAATCTACGATCTGAAGTTTGAATTGATGCCGCACCCTCCCTACTCTCCAGACCTAGCCCCGAGTGACTATTATCTGTTTCCTAACCTCAAAAAATGGCTTGGCGGTAAGAGATTTGCGGACAATGAAGAAGTAATCGAAGCTGTAAATGGGTATTTTCAGGAGCTTGACGAATCAGTCTATAGAGATGGCATTACTAGACTAGAACACCGCTATGAGAAATGTATCAGCCTTGGAGGAGATTATGTTGAGAAATAAAAAAAAATTCTTAAAAACGTTGTTTTTCTTGGTCAGGCCGGAAACTTATCAATCCACCCTCGTATTATGACAATTGACAATTTTTTTTTTAAATATTCATATTAGCTGGACATTGAATCTTTTTCTGAAATGTTAACCATATCTTTTGAGTACCTAAATTATCCCAATCTTTTAGATTCTAAGCTTGGCGCATTTTTTTTTTTATCGTTTGTTTGCGCCTTTGTTTCATTGCATTTTGGGCTTTATTACCCATGTATTTTGCATATAACTGACATATTTGCATGCTTCCAACACACACTTTATGCGTGAGGATGTGTGTGTGTGTGTGTGTGCTAGCGTCAGTGTTTTGGTGTGCGCATGTATTGTAATTGCTATTTAGACAGGGTAACATGGCTAGCGCTTGTCTGTGTGTAACGTGCACACTATATATATATATATACACACTATATATATTAGTAAATTGCACTGTGTGTGTGTGTGTGTCTGTATATGTGTTCTGCATACAATTATGTTTGTTTATGCATAGGTTTTCGAAGTGTGCGTGAGAATTGATGGCGATAGTAATGCTGCCACTCAATAGGCGCTTAGACCAGGCCAAAACGAGCCAAGCCAAGCCAAGCCAAATCAAACCAAACAACAAACAAATAAGTCAACACACACAAACTTGCACATATACACGAACACTGTCATATGCAAATACCAATAATACATGTGTATGTGTGTGTGTGTGTGTGTGTGAGTGTGTGTGTACTAAGGCAAATCAGGCAAACGTCCGACCGCAACGACCGTCTGACTGAGTTAACGCGCGCCCCAGCGACCTAAAGACCATTTAAACTGGGCCAACAACTAATACAACAAAAACAACAACAAGTATTTGAATATGTCAGACAATAAAGGAAGCGCAGCGTCACTTCTGCTTTTAGCCTGCATTATTCGCCATTATTGCTATTGTTGTTTTGTTGTTGTTGCCATTGTCGTTGTTGAACTTATATTAAATACTATTTTTGTTGTTGTTGCTACATGGAAACGTTGGTGCTTAATTCACATGGGCTCTCTGTACTATATACACACTCTATAAAATAGCAACCAGTAAAAAAAAATATATGATAAAAATAATAATAATGTCATAAAAAAGAATAAAGCAAGGACAAAAAACTGATTTAATCTCATGTGAGGATACTTCGCATCCAGAATTTCCGCAAAATTTTACAAAAAAGAAACATATAGGTGTTGTCAAGATAAATGGTTTAAAGGGGAGTTTTCAAGAAAGAGTAAAAATTTGATTGTTTATAAGGACAAATTTATTCAAACAACCTTAATGAAAATGTTCGTTACATTAAAAATTTATATATATTATAAGGTCAAGGTACTGTAAAGGGGTTTAAAAACTTACATTTTTTGTTAAAATTTAATGGTCCTACTTTCAATACCCTCGATCTATAAGTATAGTTTTGTAAACCGACAAATAAGCAATACTTTTGCCTTTTATGTGTTTGTTGTTGCTGTTAATGAAGCATGTCCTCTAAAATGCACCACTAAATTGGGTCAATATATGAAAATAATTTTCATTGCTGCCACACAGCATTCATATATACTATGGTGCTTGCAACTTGTATATTCAAATTATGAAACTTTGTGCAACAAATTAAATTGCCACAGAAATTTTTAATTTCTGATTATTTTTACTATATAAAAATATTGCTAAAAATAGCAAATGTGTCAAACAAAAGGCATATCGCTGAGCCAATAAGGGAGAATAAATTGCCCGACCCACATCCTTAACAACGAAAAATGGTATATAAAACCAATTTATGCTAGCCAAAAATGTATGTAGGGACAGACACTTTGGACTGAGACAAAAGAAATCTCAGAGATGGTAACAACTAGATCAATCCAACTTTTGATTTACATAGATCCCTTATTATATCAAGCGAAAATAGTTTATTTTAATGATCCCTCGAAGAAAAATCAAACATTTTCATGGCATAAGTCGATTATTTGTGAAGATATCGCAAACAAAGGCAATCAAAAGTATTTTGGAGCATCTAACCAAATGAATCAGATCAGGCTCGAATTAAATTATTACATTAAAAAAATTGATCAACGCTCGACTTGAATTGTAGGCTCTTTTAATGAAAGATCAGCAAACATTTTTTTAATGACAAATATCCAAAGCTTTGTTTTATACGCGTTGAATGAACATTTTTCTCACAAAATCATTTCTGAAATAAAACAAGCACGCCATAGGTTAGGTTAGGTTAGAGCGGCAGTTGGGACCCACAAGGATAGGCCCTTTGTGATACCGCTAGTGAGCCAATTCACCACATTTCCCCACTTGATGGGTCCCCTACGAAAGTTGAGGAAGCCATCCGGCTGGCTGAATGAACCTTAAAAGGCATTTTGGACTCTGTTCAGAGAGCTGAGATAGATCGTTTAGAAAATATGACTGTAGGAACCTAAATCTTTTTCTGCCCAGTCCTGGCAGTGACAGAAAAAGTGTTCTACCGTCTCCAGCTCCTCTTCATCGACACAGCTTCTACAGAAGTCATGGTGGGGAGCATTCAAACGGGATGCATGGTTTCCTACCAACCAGTATCCCGTAATGGCACGAATGACAGATGAGCACTGGGCTCTATTTAGACAGCAAAGTTTTTTGGTTCTTTTACTGCAGTATGTCGGCCAGGTTTGCCGCGAGATTCCACACGTGTTCGATGTCCGATTCCACGTTTTATTTGCACAGAGAGCGAAAAAGTTTCGTATTCTCAGTTAACAGCTGGCCATGGGTATACCCAGGCCCTCCTTATCTTGAAGGAGGATGCTGGTAGTTCCTTTCCTAGCCAGTTCATCCGCAATGCAGTTTCCCTCAAAGTCCCTGTGTCCTGGAACCCATATCAGGTGAATTGAAAGCTGCTCAGCCATCTCCCCTAGAGACAAGCGGCAGTCATTCACTGACTTCATACACGAAGTCATCGAGACTAGAAACTTAATAGCCGCTTGGCTGTCCGAATATATACAGATATTCTTATCTTGGACTTGTAGGTTTTTTTATTGTTGTTAAAGCCTCCCGGTTTGCTGTGACCTCTGCCTGAAAGACACTGCAGTGGTCCGGGAGCCTAAAAGCAATTCTAATGTCGAAATCCTTGACGTAGACCCCTCCCCCTACACGGTCGTCTAGCTTGGAACCGTCCGTGTATACCTTTATCGAGCCTGCTGGGCCTGGTACCCCAGTATTCCGCTCCTCTCTGGTTGGAATATAGGCTCTGAAGTTGGTTGTGAAATGTTCCTGCTGTATGCAGTAATCTGTACTTTATATATAATATAATATTTATAATCAGCTGATTAGCATTGCACTTCTTGTTAGTCAGAGACTTCTGCATTACCTTATATATATATATAATATATGTAGATATATGAGTTAAAGGTTTTTTCTTTCGGAATAAACCACTCTAAAACACAGTTGAATCTACATTTTATTGACGCACTTTTTAGCTGAATTATAAAATATTAATTTGGCTAAAATAATGAATATGAATAGATATATAGAATATGATTATGTATGCTTTAAGCCCGAGTCACAAGATACATAAGTTAGATTGCAGCTAGCAATTTTATTTATTTTAGCTAGTTCATATCCAACGAATTATAATTAATCTTACTAAAGAACCTTTCCAAGATCTTTTTCGCTTATTTCATTGTTTAGTTACAGATAAGCCATATATAAGGGTATTTACAAACTATTTGACACATAGGTAATATTACTATAGTTACGTTTTTGAGATGCACTTTAAAAAGAAAATTAGATAAAATATAATAAATAGTAAGTTTTAATTAAAAAAAAACCCCTTAAATATATTTCTCTTTTTGCTTTATTTTTTTCTACAAAAGAACAGAGTATTTAGGCAAAATTTTCCAGATGTTTTTAATTTAAATTATGTCAATGAAGAATATAAGGAAATATTTTTAAGCAAACGAAGCATGCAGAATCACTTTTTCATTGTTTTAATTCTAATACGTTTTCCCTAAAGTATGAACCTAGAAAAACAAAAGTTTTGTAAAAATTAAGTTATTTAATTTTTAGCAAATTTTTTTTATATTTATATTCCATATATGCAATATTAAGCCTGGCTATCATAGCCTTTATTCAAAAATAAAACATTCCTGTTTTCTTGAAAAGATTCCAGTCACACCTTTACATCTTTAAAATAATGTAACTAGCCCGTAAAAGTTTTTCACTCAATTCCACTTAAAAAAGCTTAATTTATGATTTACGTAGATTTATTTTGTTAGTTTAACTTTTTGCTTTTCAAAATAAGTCTATTTTCCTCTTTATTTTTTGGTCACTTTGGTCACAAATTGCGTTTTTTTTGAAAGGTAAAAGATTTTTATTTTTTTGTACAATGAGTTCAGCCTGACCGGGGAGATAAAATATTTATTTTAATAAACTCTGACACAAAAACAAACATCGAGGAGAAAGCTACTCAAATTGCAATGTAGCTTGGAAAATATTACCCATACGCTCTGTTGTCGTAAAATAAAATATACTTTTTTAATACCGTCCAGCTCAACATATTATGTGTGATGATATATAATATTAAAATTACATTCCTTTTAAGTATTAGACACATTTTGTTAGTTGGTTTATTTAACATATAAGCTGAAATATTTCATTATAACTTGTTACAAATATCTAACTTGTTCAATGCCGCATTAAAGGAAATGGCGTACGTAAAGTCGGGTGCGGACGACTTTAGGATACCCTGCACCACTAGCTTGTAATAAAGTCAGATTTCTTCACAAAAAACCAAAAACAGAAGCAAAAAAATTTTTTTTATATGATATAGTCAACCGATTTCGATCAAATTTGGTTCAGTGATTGGAAAACATAAAAAACTTTCGAATACCGAATTTGGTTATGATATCTTCATAAACAAACGAATTATCCATTTAAAACTTTTTTTTTGTCGAGGTCTTCTCAAACACCCATATGGGAGCTATATAATTTATCCCCGATATCAAAAAAATAAAATAAACTTGTCTCCTATGGAATAATATGGGATCTAATGTGAAAGTTTGGTAACTCTAGCTCTTACAATCTCTGAGATCTAGGCGTTCAAACGGACGGACGGACAGACGGACGGACAGACGGACATGGGTATATCGACTTCTCTATTCACCCTGATCATATTTTAGGTAACTTTGGGGGTCTCCGACGACTCCTTCTATATGTTATATACATTTTCGGCTTGCACAAACTTAATATATCCTTGGTACCATACGGTACAGGGTATAAAAATTTTTAAACAGGATCTCATACAAAGGCATTGAAGTAGCTAGTAAAATTTAGAAAACTTTAGCTTTAAAAAAATATTGCTTTATCACGAAAAACCTACGTATATATTCTAGATTTTTTGACCTATTATCCTCACCTATCCCAACAAAACTTTCGTAAACCTATATTGTATATCTTATGTAAAAAATATATAAAATTCCCGTGTCACAATGTTAGTGCCCATACCTCGGCTGGACCGATTCTTATGAAATTTTGTGTGCCTATTGGGTAGGTCTAAGAATAAGTAACCAATTATTTTTCATACCCCTAAGTGATAACACTTGCCACCACTAGATTAACTAATAATTTTTAGTTATTTGCTTTTGTCGAAATGAAACACATAAAATTTATAAACGTTATAAATTTTATTTTATTGAGGCACACAAAATTTCATTAGGATCGGTCCAGCCGTTTCGGGGAGTATCGTAACTAACATTGTGACACGAGAATTTTGTATATAAGAAAAAACGTATATTTTACGTGCTACGAGTGTTCTCTGGAACGCGTCGACAAATTTCAAATCTGATTTGTTAGAGAATTGTGGGTTGTCAAAACGGTGGCTTTACGCCTATTGCGATATGTTTGTGTGTATTAGTTCGTGAGATATCGTGAATAGTAGCATAGTAGAAAATTGTTTTACACCGGATATTGGACATTAAGTGCTGACAGAAGCGTAGCCGCAAAGGGATGGAATTGAAGTTTCTGTGGGGCGTGAATTTATTAGAGTTGCGAGCTTGCTTAAGAATACTTAAGGGGCACACCTAGTGTGACAACCTAAAAAAAGGCCATTTTTGGGAATTAAAAAAAAGAAAAACTAGTGAATCCATCTATTTAAAATTTTGAGGGTATATTTATAAATGTTTTGAGAATACACAGTAAAATTTTTGAAATAAAATATTAAATATTTTTGAAATGACACGCGATGTCCGGCGGCGCCAAAAAAAGGTCCTCCACTGCTGGAGTGATTGCAGCCTTCTCCGTTGATAAAACATAAAAAAAAAATTCTCGTTAAACTAATACATATTGTCTGTACGATGACCCTCGGGCGAACAAAAAAATCAAAAATTGACAAAATGGCGGCATGTTGAAAAAAAAGTTAAACTTTGATCAGATCAAAAAACTGGAGGGTAATCGTATGGAGAACTATATAGAGGAGATGCAAAAAAATTTGATAGCGATCGGATAATTTGTCTCCGAGTAATCACTCCAGCAAATTCGAAAAATGCTGTTTCGAGAAAAACGCGTTTAAAGATAGAATTATCGTTTTCTTTGTTATAGAGCGGCTACTCTTTTAAATGGCTGTAACTCAAAAACTATTTAAGATATCGATTTAAAATTTTTGTATGTTAAAGGTATAACCTATCGAAATATGGAAAAAAAAATCGATTTTTTTTTTAATTTCACACTAGGTGTGCTTTTTAGAGAGTCATGAAAGCCAACTAATGCAAAAATCTTATAATTGTCTAGATAAGCTACCTAGAGAATCTTACGATGTTTATACACTTTAAGACTATTCAAAAAGTTTGGGCAAGACAACGTCTGCCGGGCCTTACACTTATATAGCTACATGTAGAATGCGTGGACCCCCCAAACGAATGCAAAAGCCCCAAAGAAGCTGCAAGGAGGAAGCAGCTCATGGGTCGAAGGACTGCAGATAGCGTACTATCTACTTTTAGAGCTTGAAGAAGGCATGAAGATTTTAAAATTTTGTATAAGCACTGCTAGATAATCGGATTTTAAAAGCCAACAATTAATGATGTATTTAGAACAATGTCGAACAATAATTAAGAGAGATACAAAAATAAATGAATCAAATCAATCAAAAGAAATTGAGAAGTTCAAGAATGTAGGTAATGCATTTGAGATGAAAATTTAATGTCAAATCTGAGATGAAAATTCAATGTCAAATCTGTAAGTTTTAGAGACTTGAAAATACTTGCCAATATATCTATATTCCACTAAAAATATGTAAATTTAAAATTGCAAGAAATTTGTATTAAAACATTTATTTTTTAATCTCGAGCATTAAATAAATTTCAAATTTAAAACAAAAAAAAAAACAACTCAATCACAGCAGCGAGTCTTTCTATTTACATTAATTTCACGCAGCATTACATTGCAATTTAGACAATTTAATGTGGTCCTATCCCAATCCCCAAAGAAAAAAAAACAATAAAAATTAAAGCAAATGTTTGTCTAATTGCCCGATTACATCGAAAAAAGCCACAGATTCACCGGGAGCCACCGAGAATCCCGAACCAAGCGGCGTTATTGCCGTCAAGCATAAATTGTTGAAAAGATGAAAGATATTCTAATTAGCAGTCAAACTGCTCAACAATTTTTTTTTTCTAAAGTCTTGGGCCTCTTAAATCACATTGGAAATTCTTTATTAACGAGATGAAGAAGAAAAATTATAGGAATATTGTTGTGCTTCGCGTCGGCAAAGCATCAAATTATTAATAGACATATGAGGGACTCGAAAAAAAAAAACAATGTCGACAAATCTCGTTGATGTCTGTTGTTCATATAGTATTTGTATATAAATATGACTATGCGTTCACTACAATACTTATATACAATATGCTTGGCATTGTTGCGGTCGGCATAGTCGAACAAAAAAAAAACAAATCATTTAAAACTCAAGATTTATTTGATTTGGCCAAGATGAGCGAAAAAAAAAAAAACAAGTAGCCGCAAAACTGTATTTTGATAGTCCAGACTAGCAGTTGCTCTATATAGAATTAATTATATATTTAATAATTATATCTAATGAAAGCTAGATACCGTATCTAGTTATTTATTGGCTCTAAAGGCAGTAAATCATTTTTGTTGTTGTATATCTAAGCGAATTAAAATCCGCTTCAAAATTCTAACGCCGATTATAGTAGCTATAAATCAAGTCAAAACGATTTAAATAACTAAAACCGGTATCGGGACACAAGGATCAGGATAAATTTGCATATGTCCCTATTTTGAATTTTGTGTTACATGTCTACTCACCTAGTGAATAGGGAAGGTAAGGTATTAAAATTTAAGAGCATAAATCACATAGCTGAAAAAATAATCCTATCAACAATGTGCTGGAAAACAATTTTTTTTTTTAGTTTTGCAGTTTGAGTTGCTCGACTTTTCATTGTTTACGTTTTCACAACAGCTGACGGCAGTATTTGTTTATAAACGTGATAAATTTTAAAACAAAAGATTTTATCAAAAAAAATTAAAACAAAATAATTTACAAAAAATATATGGGCATTAGATATGAGCAAATCGCCACTCAAATTATATGAAATGGCCTAAAGACTTATTGGAAAATCGACAATCTTGTGAAATATATAAAGTTAATTTTAAAATATACAAAAATGTGTTGTTTTTGTGTCCATTCATATATGGTAATACTGTACAATGGACCTTAAAAGCAATTCAGAGCAGCATCTAAGGTTATTCATAAATTTCGAATCGTATCTAGAACGAATTTTTTCTTTCTATCCTTTTTTCTATAATTGTATGACGTAGTATGTAGAATTGTGTATAAAATTATCAGCATTGACAAATATTTCAATGAATATATTTTTAATTAACCTATTTGCTAAAGATTAGTATTATACGAATCGATCAGTAGGTTAACGCAAGTAACTTTTCATGAATAGGCAGCAGCCTCTCTAAGATTTAATTACACTGTCCAACAGTGATTTAGAACTTTTCAAGTGACTTAGTGTACGTTGTAGGTCTTGACGAGTAGATCACGATAGTTTGTTTCAAAATTGTCTAACACCCCCAAAATCGCAAGTTATTGCTTAAAAGCCGTTTTTCGGGTACTGCGATCACTCCCACTATCACAACGTCACCATTTTTCAACCGTTTCGATTGCTTTACGGTTTTGGAAAGAAGAAGATATAAGCTTTAAGATGATATATACTTCATATAAAGCACCTACGAGATTTTTTAAAAGTTATCTAAGATTAACACTTTTTTTTCGTTTTTCACACTTTGAAGTCATTTTTTACATAACATTTTGTTTAAACACCATTACTTTTTTACATTTAATCTTAAAGAAATATTAATTCCAAGTAAGAAAAGTCATAGCTTATTAAAATCGGTCGATAAATGCTTAAGTTATGACGCTTATTGTAAACAAGGAAATTAAAATTCCATCGACAAAAAAAAAGTTTTAGTTGGATAATTCGTTTGTTCATGAAGATTTCGTAACCAAATTTGGTATAATGCTTAAGAACTATAAAAAACTTACAAGTGCCAAATTTGGTTGCAATATTTTAAAAACAAACGAAATACAACAAATTTTGTTAAAAAATCGATTTTTTGGAAGATCGGCCCTATGGGAGCTATATGATATAGTCAACCGATTTTGCTCAAATTTGGCACATTGCTTAAGTGCTTTAAAAAACCCCAAATCTGGTTACTATGTCTTTATTAAAAAGGGAAATATAGCGAATCTAGCTTTAAAAAAGTTATTTTGGACGATCGGTACTATGGGAGCTATAGGATATAGTCAACCGATTTTGATCAAATTTGGTACAGTATTTTTACTATTTTCAGTGCGAAATAGTTTTTTTAAATACTTTTTTCGTTTTCGATTTGTTTTAGCTTTTCAATTTATTCAAGTTAGCCGCTAACTTTTCAAATGTTTAACTTTGATGATTTCGCAAAACAATGCCAAATAAAAAATTTAAATAAAATCAGAATTTTGTAGTCATAAAAGCAAATAATTAGATTTCTAGAGCTGCAATAACTTATATATATAATTAATAATTAAAGCCATGAAACTCGTGTATATAAAAAAATTTATTACATTTTTATTATTTTTTTACTATTGCTCTGGTAGACTTCATTTTGTTTGTTTCCCTTTAATATTTATAACAAAGCAGTTAAGCAAACATAAAATATAATTTATTGTTTTAAAGTTAATAAAAAAATATAATTTTTGGTTAAACTTCGTTTTACTCAACATTCAAAAAAATAAAGCAATTAATTAAAAAAAGTTAAGGATTTTAATTTAAATGTGCGACCAATATTTAAGGTAAATTTAAATTTCAAAAAATTACATTTTTTTCTACAAATAATGGAATTCTAAAAAGATTAAATAAATATTGCGAGATAATTAATTAAATGTATTTTATTTAATTAATATACACTTCTCGCTAAAATTAAGGGAACAGAAAAATTTTTTAAATTTTTGGTTGATTTTCAACAGGCTGAATTTCAGTGAAAAATGGTCGGACAGGAAGTAAAAAATGAAGCTTTTAAAGCTTGAAAATTCTAGTTTTCAGATTATACGGGTTAAAGTTTTTAGAAGTTCCGGTTCTCATGTAATCTTTAGATGAAGCGCAAAGAAAAATATTTCTAGATTTTGTACATTTTGTTTTAACTCTACCGCAATGGGAAAATGGGAGCTACACCAATGCATGGATCACAAAGCCTGATTATTCAGCTTCAAGATGCTTTTTCAGGACCCCGATACGACCATTTCTCTCTGAGATATTGAATTTTGAACACTAAAGGATCCTTTTTCACTTAACTACCGATATCTCTGTAACTACTGGTCGTACAGCAACTGGACCGGGAATTTCATTATCTGTAGAAAATTTCCTAAAAAATACAGTCAAGAGTTAGTGGAGAAAAAAACCCTGATTATCTATAAAATATTAAAAAAAATATAATACACAGTTTAGAGCAGTCCAAAGTCCTAGATTCATTTGTTTCTTTTCAATCCAAGTTAAATAAACTCTGCTAAATTTGTTTTTCACATAAAAATTATATTCACTGTTCATTACATGAACTTTAGGTTTTTTTTCCAAACGCAACAACTTGACAAGTTTCTTTGATTTTTCCAAATCAAGGCTTTATTTTAGGGAAACAAACTTAGAGCCATCTTAGTGAAGAATTATATTTAAATAAAAACAATTTAAATTTCAAAATGGAAGTTGAACAACTATCGAAAAAGCGAAGAGTTTTCACACAGAGGTCACAAAGCACGTGTCTGTTGGTATTGTTTAAACTTTAAGGTAATAAAAAAAAAATCGAAAAAAAAACCAAATTTACACTTTACTACAAAAAAATCGCACAGCTATAAACAAACTATAACATACACAAAGGCTAACGTTAAAAAAAAATTAAACTAATAAATATATTTATTTTTTTTTTTAGTTGGGCTTTTTAGTCATTTGGTAAGTTAAGGTAACACACACGCACCTGGCATTTTGTTAAAAATTTCACAATTTTTTGTATATTTAAATTTATGCTACTCTTTGCTTTTTAGGGTATTGTTAAATTGTAGGGCTATTGTTGTTGTTTTTAGCTAGCACTTAAGAAATTTTGTAGAACTTTTCACTTGAAAAAAAATATTAAAAAAAATACCATTTTGCTTAGTACCTTAAAATTTAAGGATTGTTAGGGATATATATATATATGTATTTATAGGGAACATAGACAAAGCACACATTGTACATAATATCAAACACAAATTATACAAATGGATAGTATTTAGTGTCTATGCGAGTGTATGCGTGACGGCAGGCTTGAATATTACGCGCACTTTAACTGCCAAGTATTAAGTAGAAATACTGTTTAAGCTTCCGTTTCCGGTTGCACTGCACTTCCGCCCTACGCTTCGTTCTCAACACGACTCTACTCTCTGCGTTCCGTACCGTTCCGTTGCGATGCGTTGCGGCGCGACTTCACTCTGCAACTCCGCACAGGCTGCCACGAGCTACGGTCACGTTGGCCCGACAACGGGTACGCCGACGTTGACGCCGACGCAGCTGCAACGTCAGCAGCGGCAGCTCTCTCACGAAGTTTAAAACAAAAAACTAAAGCAGGCAACCGAGCTGCGTTAAAAAATATTTAAAAAAATATATAGCTGGCGCTAGTGCAGCCGAAATAAACAAAAACCAGATTCCAAATAATATTCTAAGTAATACCCTACGGTAGTATGTAGTTCCCAATTCCTAGGCAACTTACATGGGCTTAAAAATGATTTTGAATTGCTGCGCTGCGGCGGCTTATTTGCTGGCAATGCATTCAGTTTGAAAGTCTTAAGCCGAGTCTCAAGACCCGCTTTTACGGATCTCTTGTTTATGCCCTTCCGGCTTCACGGCAATGGCGGCGGAAACTCACACACACAAACACACATACACGCACGCTTGCCAGACAACACATAGACTCTGACTCCGACAGATAGACCAGACTCCTCTCGGCTCACGGCACTCGGCTCGGCTCGGCACACACACACACACACAGCAGCAGCAGCGCACAGTTGCCGTCAACGTGTGCGAGCACGCGGAAAAACAAATGTAAACTGTTTTGCTGCACGGCCCGTAGCTTGCTGAAAGCTAACGGCAGTGCTAACAGCAGCGCAGTCGCCGCAAAAGACAAACCGAACGCAAATACGAACGCACGAAGCACCTACGAACACAGCACGAGCGAAACTTAACGAATGCAGGCGAGCGCACGAACAGCCAACATAATTGTTGTTGCTGCTGCTGTTCTTGTTATGCTTACGTCGCCGTCTTCTGTCGTAGCGTCGACGTTGGCGTTTTAATGCACGTAGCGCAGCAGCAGAATTTATACGTCGCTTAGCGGTGAAACGCCGCACACGAATGAAAGAAGCGACGCGTAATGCGTTTGCGGCAGCGCTGTTAGCGTTGCAGACAACTTCGGTGCCTGCGTCGCTGCTATGTTGTATGCTTAGCTTTTGTACTGCTGCTGCTACTGCTGCTGCCAAAAGAGAGCACTCTGAACTTAACAGTGAAAAGCTTTTGTGCAGTTCGTATCACTTCCGGCAAATGACGAAAGCCGTACGTACCACTGCCGCGTATTACTAAATCAAATTTAGAAAGAGAGATAAAAAAAGTTTAGAGACGGTTAAATACGCACAAAACACTTAATTTTTATCTAGCGCCTCGGGCATATGCAACAAAAATTGCCAAACTGCATTTTAACAGCGCGCTATGTTGACTGAAGCACAGCCGGCGCTGTTGTTAACGTTGCTGCAAGCAGCTTTTACCGTTATACCCACCGTTCTTGCAGTAAAAATAAACGGCACTGTTGTTCTTAACAATGCTGCCGCTGTTAAGACAGTTTCTGTTGCGACTCTGTTTTATTATGATAATTGTTGCAACAGTAACAGCGGCAACGGCGTTGACGGCGCTGTCAGCAGCAACGCAACAACAACCGAAAAACGTGTTTTGTGCAGAAGGCATTCACACCAAAAATTTCTGCATGCTGCACATGTGTGTGTGTGTGTGTGTGTGTGTTAATGTGTGCATGTGTTTTTTTTTTTTCCTTTTTCTTTTTGGCCGTTTTAGCGCTCACTTTGCATGTTTTCTCGCTCGCTCGCGTCGATATGTCCTAATATGCGTGAAAAGCTTCAAAAAGAGCACTATAAAATACTGGACAAGTTTGCTTAGGTCAAAGTTCAATAGGAATTTCCATATATATCATTATATACATATATTTTTTTATATAACGGGGCAAATCAGTCGGAAATTTTCCAGAAAACGGTTATTTATTTATTTCAAAAAGATGCTATAAAAAATACAGAAATACTTTGCTTAGGTTAGTACAAAGTAACATTAATGTAACATCTATATATATAAAAATAGAAAAATGGCGTACGTAAAGTCGGGCGCGGACGACTTTGGGATACCCTGTACCACTAGCTTGCAATCAAATCCGGTTCCTTCACAAAAAACCAAAAACATAAAAATTTTTAAGCAAAGAATTTTTTTTTTTTGACCAATCGTTCCTATGGGAGCTATATGATATAGTCAACCGATTTAAATAAAATTTGACACAGTGCTTAAATACCTTAAAAAATATCTGAATGCCGAATTTAGTTCAAATATCTTTACAAACAAATGAAACACATCGGATTTTGTATAAAAAACGTTTTTTTGGACCGATTGGTCCTATTGGAGCTATAATTTCCAAACACCAAATCTAGTTACGATATCTTTATTAAAAAACGGAAAATTGGGAATTTTGATTTAAAAAAGTTATTTTGGGCGATCGGTGGGAGCTACATGATATAGTCAACCGATTTGGATTAAATTTAGTACAGTGCTTAAGAACTATAAAAAACTCACAAATATCAAATTTTTCCAATATCTCAATAAAGAAACGAAACACAACAAATTTAGTTAAAAAATCGATTTTTTGGAAGATCGGCCCTATGGGAGCTATATGATATAGTCGACCGATTTTGTTCAAATTTGCCACATTGCTTAAGTGCTTTAAAAAATTTCCAAACGCCAAATCTGGTTACGATATCTTTATTAAAAAACGAAATATTGCGAATTTTTCTTTAAAAAAGTTTTTTTGGCCGATCGGTCCTATGGGAGCTATATGATATAGTCAACCGATTTTGATCAAATTTGGTGCAGTGATTGGAAACTATAAAAAACTTTTGAATACCAAATTTGGTTACCATATCTTCATAAACAAACGAATTATTCATCTAAAACTCTTTTTTTTTGTCGATGTCGTCTCAAACACCCATATGAGAGCTATATAATTTAACCCCGATATCAAAAAAAATAAAATAAACTTGTCTCCTATGGATTAATATGGGATCTAATGTGAAAGTTAGGTAACTCTAGCTCTTACCATCTCTGAGTTTTAGGCGTTCAAACGGACAGATGGACGGACGGACGGACATGGGTATATCGACTTCTCTATTCACCCTGATCATATTTTAGGTAACTTTGGGGGTCTCCGACGACACTTTCTATATATTACATACATTTTCGGCTTGCACAAACTTAATATAGCCTTGGTACCATACGGTACAGGGTATAAAAAAATAACTTTGTTTTACGTGTTACGGGTGTTCTCATGAACGCGTCGATTAATTTCAAATCTGTTTTTGGCGTATGTTAGAGGCTGTCAATATGGAGGTTTCAAGTCTATTGCGATGTATTAGTTCGTAAGATATATTAATTTTCATGAATATCGGTTTTTGTGAGTATATTGCCATACTATACATATATACATAAACTGGTATTGTTGTTAATTAATGTTCGAAGTCCAACATCGTTTCAATCATAGAGAGCAGTGAATGGCGTATTGTATGCAACGTATCGAGAGGCATGTCAAAAATTGAATTTGTTGGAATTTGTTGATTTGCACTGGGATCAAACTTTAGCAGATGCTACTATTACTGCTCATCCATATCAAATACGTGTTCTGTTTGCGATTATTTTGGCAACATGCTTTCCATCAAATACACCTGAATTGTGGATAAAATATCAAGATTATTTATTAGAAGATATTATGTTTCGAGTACGTCAAGCAAAACGTAAGCCAGTGATGGAATTTACGCCGGAAGTTTACAATGAAGCTTTAATTCATATTGAATGCTTGGCGATGGCTAATAAAGCATTAGGACAATTGGGAATGCCGTCACCTAATCCAACATGGCATGATGTATGTCAATTAGTAGAAATACAACGAATCAAATTAATTATCAATCTAATCGTACTGCCCAGGAACGTGAAAATCGCAATGACCGTGAAAGACAGACCCGTAAAGCTCGACATTCAATTAATAATGGTGCAAGTTTGAATCGAGCTGCAAACTAATTTTATAATTTTCCAGATAAGCTAACTAGAAAATCTTACGATGTTTATTCACTTTAAGAGTATTCAAAAGGTTGGGCAGGACAACGTCTGCCGGGCTCACTAGTTATTTTTTATTCTAAAAAATATCATCATCTTAAATCAATCTGGATTTTTGGGAACAATTTTGAATAAAGACATATACGACTAATTACATCTCAATTTGTTATTGATTGAACAATGCAAATATCACACATGCTCCGGATGCGGATTCGTTTTAAAACCGACTGTTTGGCTCTCAATTCCACCAAAGCGCATTTTTCATGTGGTTTGTAACCGAATCTTTTGTAGTTAGAGCTGGCACGCATATTCCCTGAGCAGATAAAGTTTGTTATATTAAACTGTGCAACATTTCCGAGGTCATCGTCTGGAAACAACTTCTCTTTTCGCTTTTTTTGGAGTACATCCTGAAACTAGAGAAACCCCCAAAGGATTTTGCTCAAAGTCATCAATAAGGTATTTTTTTAATATCGGCCAAATTTCCATTCCAACGTGATTTTTCGAAGATAAGACCATTTTAATCAAGTCCACATATCGTAAGCCGTTCAAAAAATTTTTTTTAATGTCTTGTGCAAAGTTGTAGATCCGAATAAGTATAAATAAACCCGGAAGACACTGAATATGATGGACGCACTGACAGAGATGTAGCTCTGGATTCTCTTTCTAGCTCGGACGATACAGAGTCAGACCATGACTTTGAACCACCACCAAAAAATCGAAACCACAACAAGCGTCAACTTTAATGGATACGTATCGAATGATACTTTTTTTTCCCTTTTTTTGTAACTTTTATATACTGAGCAATAAATTTCATGATAAAAATCAAACTACAAGTGTATGTTCTTAGAAAAAAATATTCTGCAAAATAGTTCACTTTCGTAATACCAAAAGGTATTAAGGATTTTTCGGATGAAGTTGGCATGTGTAAGAGAGTTTTGATTGTTACTGGCAATTATTTCGCTAAATATAGGAATGCTAGATTTCCAATAGTTTAGCTGTGTATGGTAAGAAGCATAAAAATATGGTAATTTTTTAAAAATATGGGTAATTTTGTGACACTCGATACAGTTTCTTTTTGGTTTTTGTTCTACAATTTATTTATCTTTGATAACATCCAAAACATTTCTGAAGATATGAAAACGAAATTCCGAACGGTCTACGATATGTAGACTCCATAAAAATGGTCTTATTCCCAAAAAATCTGGTTTGTGTGGAAAAATTTACCTTACCGATGACTTTGAGCAAAATCCTTTGGGGGTTTCGCTAGTTTCAGGATGTACTCCAAAAAAAGCGAAAAGATAAGTTGTTTCCATTTTTTGTGTTGCACTGTGTTTGTTATTCATGTGGCACAGCCATATCGAAATTGTGCCGATGCGGCCATTTTTTCGAGAAAAATGGTACAGGGTATTACAGACAATTCCTTGATATTTTTAAACTATATTCAAGTCAATTTCATGTTTTTATATATTGTATATTGACAACTATGTAAAGTTTGTTTTCCTCGTTCAACCCAAAAATGTTTGTGTGTGTATGTGCACATATATTTCACGAACACATGACGATAATCTCGACAGATTTCAATATTTTTTATTATTGCAGCTAGGCCAGCTGTTTTGTATCAAAGAATATTAATAATGCGACAACACAACATGAGAATTTGTCGGAAAAAATAAAGGAAATATTCGAATTTAGCAAAAATTAAAAGAGAAATATTGACACAAAAATTCGTTTTCCGGTGCACGCAGAAACGAATCTGAAAAACTGGCGTACGTAAAGTTGGGCGCGGACGACTTTGGGATACACTGTACCACTATCTTGCAATAAAATCCGATACCTTCATAAAAACCCAAAAAAAGAAGAATTTTTAAACAAACATGGGAACTATATGATGTAGTCAACCGATTTCAATAAAATTTGACGCAGTGCTTAAATACCTTAAAAAAGATCTGAATGTCAAATTTATTTCAAATATCTTTACAAACAAACAAAACACATCGAATTTTGTAAAAAAAACGTGTTTTTGGACCGATTGGTTCTATAGGAGGTATATGATCTAGTCAAACGATTTGGATTAAATTTAGTACAGTGCTTAGGAACTATAAAATACTCACGAATGTCAAATTTGGTCCCAATATCTTAACAAACTAACGAAACACAACAAATTTTGTTAAAAAATCGATTTTTTGGAAGATCGGACCTATGAAAGCTTCAACCGATTTTGTTCAAATTTGGCACATTGTTTAAGTGGTCTAAAATTTCCAAACGCCAAATCTAGTTACGATATCTATATTAAAAAACGAAATATAGCGAATTTTTCTTTAAAAAGTTATTTTGGCCGATCGGTCCTATGGGAGCTATATGATATAGTCAACCGATTTCGATCAAATTTGGTACAGTGATTGGGAACTATAAACTTTCGAACACCAAATTTGGTTGCGATATCTTCATAAACAAACGAATTATTCATTTAAAACTTTTTTTTTGTCGAGTCATCTCAAACACCCCTATGGGAGCTATATAATTTAACCCCGATATCAAAAAATAAAATAAAATTGTCTCCTATGGATTAATATGGGATCTAATGTGAAAGTTTGGTAACTCTACCTCTTACCATTTCTGAGATCTAGGCGTTCAAACGGACGGACGGACATGGGTATATCAACTTATCTATTCACCCTGATCATATTTTATGTAACTTTGGGATGTCTCCGACGACTCCTTCTATATGTTAAATACATTTTCGGCTTGCACAAACTTAATATACCCTTTGTACCATACGGTACAGGGTATAAAGAGAAATATTGACACAACAATTCGTTTTCCGGTGCACGCAGAAACGAATTTTAAAAAATTGCTTGGTTTGGTTTTTTTCGTTTTTCGCGTAATTAAGAAGTATACATATAAAAAAAATATAATCTAAATTAAATATCAATCAATTTTGCCGATTAGATTTAATTCCTTTTGCAACAAAACATTCGGCTTCAAGCCACTTAAAAAATTCGGTTTGGTAGAAAGTTCGTTTTCAAAGCTGCCGAATATTTGATTACGTTCATAACATTTTTTTAAAAGATCATGGTCTTATAGAAAAATATCACTTAAATATATTATAAAAAAAATGGCGGACGTAAAGTCGGGCGCGGACGACTTTAGGATACCCTGTACCACTAGCTTGTAATAAAGTCCGATTTCTTCACAAAAAACCAAAAACAGAAGAATTTTTAAGCAAAAATTTTTTTTGACCGATCGTTCCTATGGGAGCTATATGATATAGTCAACCGATTTCAATAAAATTTGACACGGTGCTTAAATACCTTAAAAAAGATATGAACGCCAAAGTTATTTCAAATATCTTTACAAACAAACAAAACACATCGAATTTTGTATAAAAAACGTGTTTTTGGACCGATTGGTCCTATGGGAGCTATATGATCTAGTCAAACGATTTGGATTAAATTTGGTACAGTGCTTAGGAACTATGAAATACTCACGAATGTCAAATTTGGTCCCAATATCTTAACAAACAAACGAAACACAGCAAATTTTGTTAAAAAATCGATTTTTGGAAGATCGGACCTATGGGAGCTATATGATATAGTCAACCGATTTTGTTCAAATTTGGCACAATGCTTAATTGGTCTAAAAAATTTCCAAACGCCAAATCTGGTTAGGATATCTTTATTAAAAAACGAAATATAGCCAATTTTTCTTTAAAAAAGTTATTTTGGCCGATCGGTCCTATGGGAGCTATATGATATAGTCAACCGATTTCGATCAAATTTGGTACAGTGATTGGGAACTATAAAAAACTTTCGATTGCCAAATTTCGTTACGATATCTTCATAAACAAACGAATTATTCATCTAAAACGCTTTTTTTTTTCGAGGTCGTCTCAAACACCCCCATGGGAGCTATATAATTTATCCCCGATATCAAAAAAATAAAATAAACTTGCCTCCTATGGAATAATATGGGATCTAATGTGAAAGTTTGGTAACTCTAGCTCTTACCATCTCTGAGATCTAGGCGTTCACACGGACGGACGGACGGACAGACGGACAGACGGACGGACAGACGGACAGACGGACAGACGGACAGACGGACATGGGTATATCGACTTCTCTATTCACCCTGATCATATTTTAGGTAACTTTGGGGTGTCTCCGACGTCTCCTTCTATATGTTACATACATTTTCGGCTTGCACAAACTTAATATACCCTTGGACCATACGGTACAGGGTATAATAATAAAAAAATGCTTTAGAAAGCATTTGCTAGTCGTAGCTAGTTCAATATAAGTTTTCTTTCCACGCTCCTTGGAGCTGGGCAATGTCGTCAATACCGGCAATGGATTTTGCTTTTCGGTTTTTTGGCAGCACGCGACGTCACCTTTTGCCGCAGTTGGCCAAAACTCTGTTCTTGTTGTTGTTGTTGTAGTTGTAGTTGCAGCCAACGGAAAATGAGACACAAACGTCAATGTTCGTCGTTGTTCGTTTGGCTGCAAAATTCAAAAATTGGCATAGACTGCGTTGCTCTTTTTTGCACTGACTACGTGACGTCTAGTAGGTGCACGGAGAGCAAAAGCCAAGAACATTCTACTCAAATCGGGAACATCCGTTTAAGGAAATAGTGTAAGAATAAAATATCCAGTTCTATGTAAGTTTAAGATTCTCATTTTAAAAAAAACTATTTCATTTTGAGGAATAATTGGAGCTCTATTTTTTAAAAATAACAGGTCATGTTGCTTAGATGAGGAATAGAATATTACGGCTTGGTCCAACCAAAATAAATTGATTGATATATCCATCCATATATATGAGTCAAAAACAGAAAGCTTTCTAAAATTCGAAAAAAGTTGTTTTCAAATATACCTTGTTCACTTACTATGAAAACTGTGGATAAAATTATGGATAGTATAAATATTTTTTGGAGTCGGCGTCTGCTGCGTCTACTACTACATAGACGATGGTCAAAGGTTAAGGTATGCCGTCACACTTATAACCACATTTACATACACACTTATACGGTTAGAGCGGCGTGCTGGAAATTCCTTCGTACTAAGACTTAACTATGATGCAACCCAGTGAAATTGTGTCGTCTCCAATTAGGGTTAACAGCTTGACGCGCCATCTGACAGAGTGTAGCATGAAATGGACACTCGCCGCCACTGCTGTCAATAAAGCCGCAAAGGATACACTTAACAGTTACAAAAATTCACTCACCAACACAAGGAAAAAAATAGCGCGCGTTTGGGGCTTTAAGCAATATTAACTGGATTTTTCGCAATAGTTGCTAATTCTTGGCCAACTTTTCTGAACGCGCACAAACTTAATTTTTTTTTTGGCACTTGCGAACACACTGTTTAAATTTGTATAAATTTTCGCTTAATTTTTTTTTATTTTTGGTATTTATATTTTTGTTGTATTTTGGAACACTGGCCACACAGTCAGATGAAAATAAACTTCATCGGCGCGATTATCAACATCGTAACCAGCACACCAATAACGTTGCCAGCCATGACGAACTTCCGTGCTTCCGTGATTCCGTGTGTGTTAATGCACCACTTCCTGTTACGCTACTGTACACCGGGGCTCAATGTGCAACGCCAGCCGGCAGCGGCCAAGTCCAAATGTGGCCTCATCCTGTGCTCTCTTCTCTCTATTTGACTCTCTTTTGCGGCACGGCTGCGTCCAAAGCCTATTGGCGGTGTGTGTGTGTTCCCTGAACTGCACGCACTCACTCTCTATCGCTCTGTTGGAGCAAAGTGCTGCAATCGCAATCGCAGTCGCTGTCGCAGTCAGTGTCGCAGTCGCTGCATAAGCCGGCATGTGAAATTGTGTCAGTGTGTGCGTATGTGTGTGTGTGTGTGTTAGCGAGTATGTGTTGTTGGCAGGTTGGCGCATTTAAAGCGCTTTGCCTGCTGCTTGACACAATTTTCCAGATGCGCCTGGAATTTCGGGAACTTTGCAGATACACAGTGAAACACGCACACAGATACTCACACACACAAAACACACACTGCTTGTCGTTGTCTGCACAGCACAGCACAGCTTGGCATAATTTTTGTTGATGTAGGTCTGGATTTTCAGGACACGTGTCTGTAAGCGCCGCTTCCAGGTACGTGTGTGAGTGTTGGAAGCTCTCTCTCCCTTACTCTCTGCCTCGAACGTTCTCTCCCTTTTGTTTTATTTACTCAGAGATTATAAGTTTTGGGTTTTAATGTTTTGGTGCAAAGCATCAAACAATTCATAAAACCACATTTTAGATACCAAATGTTATTTTGAAACATTTCTCAGAAGCAGTTTCCATTTGATGTTTATTTAAGAAAGGCAAACACGTTTTATATTGCAAGATTTAAAAAAAAAAATGTCAATACAACAAATTTAAAACGCTTAGCATGTTTATATATAATATATATAATGAGTTTCCATTAACAAAGAAGCAATTAGATATCATGAAACGCGTTGAACAGAGTTTTTAATTGTTCTTTTAAATAATCTGTAAAGACCAAGAAACTTCTAACTTTTTGGAAAGATTAATATAAAATTATTTATTATTATTATTAGTTGGCTTACAGTTTTTCTTATTTGCCGAAATAAAATAAAAATATTGCTTTGAGCTAGCTTTACTTAGTCGTATAAGCTTACAAAATATATTGGAGCCTAACTCCAATATTTAACACTCAGGAAAAGAAACGCAAGAAAGTAACTTTATTTATAAGCTCCGTACGACATAGTTTAGCATTTTTATAAAAAATTAACTCACATAACATTTGAGGAAGAGATATATAAAATAAAATTACCTCAATTAAATATACTTTTTTATGTTAATACTAAGAATAGAATTTTTAAACATTCCACAAATTTTAATTCCTAAATCGTAATATTTTACGAATTCATTATTTCGACTTATATAGATGACAAATTTTCTTAGGCAATATGTTAATATTTTTAAAAACTTTTATAACTAAGCCAACATGCAAGTGTTTAACTTTGGGCAAAATTACTATTTAACATTTTAACTTATTTTTACATTGTATGCTGGCTAACACCTAAGGGTAAAGAGAGAAGGACACCCTTTTTTTTTGTTACTATTTTTTCAATATTGCTAATACAATAGTTGCAAAGCGTCACTCATTGCGATCATTTCAAATGTTTACCCGTCTAAATCCATCCACTTTTGACAAAGTTATGCACATTTAAGAAAAAAAGAGACGTAAAATATCGACTTTTACCTCAAAAACAAAATTACGAAAAATCAGAGAAAAAAATTTTTTTCGCCTAAAAAAAAAATGCGTGTCTAATGAAATGGACCAAATGTCCTGCGCGGACCGGTTTTGTAAAGAAAGGGTCCACCAGAAAATTAAGCCAGTGCTTAGAAAGTCTAATAAAGTTCAGATTTCAACTTGGTTACGATATCTTCTATATAATAAACCGTCAATATCAGAGAAATAAAAAATCTTGCAGCTCGTCATATAATATGACAAATGAATGTCAAGCACAAGTAGGACCGGGGATACATATATCGTTAATATGTGTGTTGGTTCAATCTTTTAGATGATAAGCTGATAATTTAATGATTACAAGCATAATTACCGGAAAGAATGTGGTTCAGTTAGACATATTGCCCATGTACAAAAATATTATTTATTGCAACTTTTAAAAGCTATGGCATATGTATATGTATAGTATGTATTCTGGGACGACTTAAGATTGTTAAGCTGCGAGTTTTCCTATGTTTTCCTAAGCTGACACATAAATTCGAATGCATTGTGAAATTTCAGAGCCTAATCAAATTAGCTACTGCACACAGATACACACACGTGTACATCCAAATGCCAGATACTAGATACCAGATACATAAGTTACATAGCTATGTATATGCCGCATTTATATGACGTCGAGTTTATGGTAATTTATGCATTATGCATAAATTCAATTTTGAAATCAAACGGCAAAGCTTCAATATGGAAGACAGGCGCGAATCGGCAAATGCAGGTTCCAAATGCACGTGTGTGTCTGTAAAGGAGCGACATAGGGCCAGAGGGTGCAAGGGCGATAGAGAGCATGAATTGCTCTCACCCTATGTCTCTGTCACGCTCTCTCTTACTGTGTCTATCTCTCTTGCGCGTAAATGCCGCGAGTTCAATAGCATTTTGTTAGCATTAAAAAATAAATAAAAGCCAAAGCCGACACTTGCAGCAAAATTTTCAACGCCGGTAAAGCGACCAAAAGCGTAGAGAAATGCAGCCAGAGAAAAGAGCGGGAGAGAGAGAGTGGGAGAATGAGAGCAAGTTTATAATGCTTTCTCTCCACATAATGCGTAAAAGAGAACTTTTGCAGCTTAACAGTTACAGTAACTGTAATATTAACAGGTCTTCAAACAACAGCAAATCTTTGTCGATATCCTTCTGACCCATTAAGCCGATTGTTTCCTTTGAGCGAACGAACAATAATGATATATAAAAATGTTGCAATTAATTGAGAATCGAAAATTATAGGCGAAAGATGTTGATGCATCTGCACATTTCAACTCTAATATACCTATTGCCATGAAACCTGAGCTGAAAACGATTATTTAATTGTTCACTTTCAATCTCGAAAGGAACCATAAAAAAGTCTTGAGCTATTTTGCAACAAGTGGGGCCATTACTATTAAAACGATACTAGATACTTGATATACGAAGAGAGGTAGGCGGGTAAACACCGATAAGTTCCCGTGAGCCCATTGGAGTCAAACTTAAGATTTAAAGAATTTTGTTTCATTTTTTATTACCTAAAAAGTTTAGAATGATTTTAAGAAGTGCACAAAACTCGTATTCCGTACTTAATGTAAGAATGTAGTCAAAAATTTAATTGCCAACCAATGTGGACTTCAAGTGCATTTTCCAAAGGTGCACTCCATCGAAAATTTATATGATAGATGACATTTTTTTGATTAATATTTTAATTTATATATATTTTCGATGACGAGCTGTATGCAAAATAGATAACGTAGTAAGATCCCATAAGCATTTTTGCCAATAATCTCTAAATCTATGTATTGTACAACCATCTAATAAGACGGCTCGGAAGATTTTCAAAACGTTACTGCTTATATATTTAATTAATATATAGCATAAATAAAAACCACGGAGCTACTCATTTTACATTACACATTGTTATTTGCTGCAATAGACAGAGCTACAAAAGAATATATCGAATGTATATTTATAGTGTAAAATATGTAAAAACTTTGGCAGAATAAGTGAGATGATATATTTGCTTAAGGAAAGCGCATGGACTATAATTCCTGCAGGATTTGGTCACTTGGATACTCTTCGCAAGAAAGTCGCATAAAAAACGCAAATTAGTTAGGTCTAGAAATCAAGAGTCATCAAATTAATCGGCAGCCTTTCCCATTATCGAGCAGTTACATACAGGCTACCAGAGATTTTATAATTTGCAATCGCCATAGCTTGGGATCCCAGGAGGCTATCAGGAATATGGTTACGATTAATACACTGCTGAAAGATTAAGTTATTGGCTAAAAAAGTGAAGATGTACGAGAATATTGAAAAATCAAAAGAAACTTATGATACCAAATAAGCCGGAGTGGTAAAGAGAATCGTGGTATATGATCTACTACCTCATGCCCACACGATTCACAAGTACTGAACCAGCTTGGAAATCGGGTTAGAGAGCTCCTTCTTCGTCTCGCCTCAACTCGGTTACCCCAAGCATACCAAACTCTCCTCCCGTTCTCTTTACCACTCAGTTTAGGGCTACTTATTTGACACCATAAGTTTCCTTTTTCTTTTTTTAATCTCTGGACTTACAATCTGCATTTGGAGGCGTTTTCTATTGAATTGTATTACTAAGCGCCTTCATATACGTTAGTCTGCACCAACATTCATAAGTTGATTGGATGTTCGGAAATCCTCCAGTCATTACTCTCAAGTTCCAAATGATATACATTTTGTTGTAATATTTTTACGAAAGTAAAAAAAAAATGTATTTAACTAAAGTGTTGTTGATTGCTAGAATCAAACTAAATAATAATTTTGTTAGGAAGCTAAAGTAAAAGCCAACTTTTTACGGTTTACTTTGACATAAAATCCTAGGTTGCTCTAAATTTGTTTAAACGCAAAATTTTTGTAATTCTGAAGATGCGTATTTTTGGTTTTCTAGATTTTCAAGGTTTAGCGCACATACAATCGGATAATATAAAAATACCCCAATGAAACGGAGACTTCGCGAGCTATTGAACTCCATATAGATAATGGGGAATTAAATATAATTGATCATAGGCTTAGTGAAGTTGCGACAAAATTCATAATCATAAAAAATTAATCATCTCAATTGTTGGATTTAAAAATAGCTGTAATTGTAATTATAATTGCCCCCTGCTCGCTTCGCTCACCAATCCAACCTCTCCATAACATAAATTGCAACTATATTGAAATGAAATTAATTGCAGTAACTTCAATGACCTTTTAACATCAAAATCGAATCCAGATCCATTATTTTTCAAAATTATTAAAAAAGAATGTCTCATTACTATGCAAAACACGCTACAAACTTGGTTCTTGATTACATTTATCATACATAAATTATGTGAAATTATTTACACACATAAACACACACAATACACTTTATTTCATCGTTAAGAATAATAAACATTGGGATTTTGCAGAATTCAACAATCAATACATCCCACATTACGAAGATAAGAAAGAAACATCACTAATTTCTAAAGTTTCTAAATTCACCGTGTAGTAATGTTTTGAATTTAGCCAACAATATTCGGTTCTAGTGGTGTGTCCAAGGTCGTTCGCTACTTGGTATTTCCGCTAGTAATTATTATTTTGACATGTTCTAAAAAAAATAAAAATTTAAGAACTTAGTCTATCTACAAAAATTTTCCAACTATCTCTATTTCGCGCTATTGCTCGAAGTTCGCTGACAGATTTGCTCGTCTCACTCCTAATTGACCTTCGCCATGTGCTTTTTGGACGTCCGCGGTTTCTTCTGCCCTGGGGGTTCCATTCTAGTACTCTATGCGCCATTTCGTCGATAGGTTTACGTAGGGTGTGTCCAAGCCAACCATATTTTCGCCTCAATATTTGTTTGTCGATCGGCTGTTGTTTAGTTATTTCCCACAACCGTTCGTTACGAATCGTCCTTGGATACCAGATTCTTAGTATCTGCCGGAGACATCTGTTCACGTAGGTTTGCAGCTTTTGTGTAATTGCGGTAGTAACAAACCACGATTCAGATCCGTACAAAAGCACACTTTTAACGCAAGCGTTAAATATTGTTATTTTGGTCATCAAATGTATGGTTTTCGAAAGCCAAATGTTTTTAAGGTTAGCGAATGCATATCTTGCTTTACGTAGCCTTTTGGCTACATCTTCTTTAGTGCCCCCATCTGTTCTTATTACACTACCTAAATATTCAAATTTTTCTACGTTTTTAATATTCGTATCGTTTATTACTATCAGGGCATCATTTCTGGCATTGATGCGCATAGATTTAGTCTTAGCGGTATTAATCTTTAGACCAACTTTAGTGCATTCTACCGCTACATTAGTAATCTGAGCTTGCATATTCGCGTGCGTGTTCGTCATGAAAACCACGTCGTCGGCGTACAATAGGTCCGACAACTTATCTCTTATTCCCCAATTAATACCAAATCTTTCAGTATCCAGGGTTTCGAATACCACATCCAATGCCGTTATGAATAGAAGCGGGGAAAGAGCACACCCCTGTCTCACGCCACTGGATGATGCGAATGGGTCACTTAGTGCGCCTTTGTGTAACACCCGACTTGTAGCACCATCATAACTGTCTTTAATTATATTAACAATCTTTGACGGTATGCCTCTAGTTTGAAGAGCATTCCACACAAATTCACGTTTAAGACCATCAAAAGCCTTTTTATTCGTATGGTGTTTATGTGGTCCAGGCAGGATTGACCAGCACGAAACCCGGATTGATTTCGTCGAATTAAACTGTTCAGTGGTTCAGCGATACGATTCAAAATTATTTTTATGAAAATTTTGTTGATTGTCGGCAACAGCGATATGCCTCACCAATTAGAGCATTTTTTCCTGTCTCCCTTTTTTGGGACTTTAACGATGACAGCTTCTTTCCACTCTGTCGGCATATGCTCGGTACTCCACACCTCAACGAATAAGTGATGCAGCTTTAGAGACATTGTTTCCGGGATTGCCTTAAACACTTCACCTGGAAGGTTGTCGATTCCTGCTGATTTACCCAATTTTAGCGATAGAAGCACCGCACGTATTTCTTCGACACTGGGTGGTCTACAGCTCGACATTGTCTTTATCGTGAATTATGTTAAGCGTTCTATCAAAATATCTCTTCCATACTGCCATCTGTTCGTCTGCATTTGTTACCAGACAACCATTCTCATCTTCAACAGGCATTGCGCTGAGATTATTGTTACCGGCTATATCACGACTCAGTTTAAATAGATCTTTTAGGTCACCTTTATCAGCAGCAACCTGTGCCGCTGCCCCCAATTTCTCGTAAAAGCTCTGTTTATCGCGTTTCGCTTGATATTTTATCATCCTAGAAAGGCGTCTGAATTTACTTTGCAATTCGGCTTTGCGGATTTCGCTAGCTGCCCCTAATATTCTTGCTTTAGTTTGGTTTCTTAATTCAATCAGATCCCAAAATATTTGAGATAGCCATTCCTTTTTCTCTGTTCTCGCGTATCCTAATACTTCTATGCATGTGTCGTTTATGGTCTTTTTCAAGTCCTCCCATAATGCATCAATACTGTTAGCGGTTGAGGTGGAAGCTATTTGATGTTCAAAAGATGCCTTGGTGGTATCACACTGAAGTTTTGCTAAATCGAATTTGCGCAAGTAATGAATTCGCTAGTAATGAATTCTATATATGTGGCCGTCGGTGGCGTAAGTGGAAGCATGCTCGCGTGTAAAACATCCTGGGGGTGGAAGTGCTCCTACTAGCGTTCTATACGTCCTTCATTGGTACAGAACATGCTCTGCATTTTCTTTCTCCTCGGGACATGCCGGACAGAAAGGAGTGTCGTCGTGGATAAACCTATGCAGGTATTCTCTGTATTCTCCATGACCTGAGAGAAACTGCGTTAGGTGTTAATTTCCTTGACCTCCGCTACTGTCGATCCACTCCGCCACTCTTGGAATGAACCTATACGTCCACCTTCCTTTTAAGGACGTATTCTATCTAGACTGCCAGGCAGCTATCGTTGCGTCCACGTTGCCGACTTGTATGGTTATAAACTCTATCGGTTTCCTGCTTGAGATGAGCACTGCTTCCGTTTTATGCCCGGCTAGATCAAGACCAGAATTCTGGAGCCATTCTCCAATTGTTCGATCAGATCACCAGATCATCCGCGAATCCTATTAGTGTGCATCCTTGTGGGAGGCTAAGTTGTATGACCTCGATGTAGGCTATGTTCCACAGAAGGGGACCCAGGACTGACCCTTGTGGAACGCCGGCAGTCACTTGGAATTGCTTCATGCCTTTATCGCTATCATAC
Organism: Chymomyza amoena; assembly: GCA_037043745.1. Taxonomy (NCBI): domain Eukaryota; kingdom Metazoa; phylum Arthropoda; class Insecta; order Diptera; family Drosophilidae; genus Chymomyza; species Chymomyza amoena. Next base: position 132,189 of record JBAMAX010000180.1, read on the forward strand.
TCGAACACTCTGTCCGACAGGTAGCTTGAGGTTATCCTCCGCAGGTATCCTGGTATTTGTATACGTGCGAGTGCCCGATGAATCAACCCGCCAGCGCACTGAATTGAAGGCGTTGCGGACGTCCAGTGTAATCACTCCGCAGTATTTTTTTTTTGCCCCACCTCCACCTTTTACCCTCTATGGCGTTTGCTGCTGCGTCTACCACCTCCTTAATCTGCGATTCGGACAATGCCTTCTTTGCTTCTACAACATACAGTAGTCTACTGTATATAATGCGTTTAAAGACTTTGCCTACGGAATCTAGGAGGCAGATTGGCCTGAATCCGGAAGGATCGTCGGTCGATTTGTCTTCTTTAGGAAGAAGGATAAGTCGCTGCGCCTTCCATGACTTTGGAAAGACTCCTTCCAGTAAGCACTGAGTATAAGAATTTGCAAATGTCTGCGAATTCGTTGAAATGGCCAGTTTGAGAGCTACATTGGGTATGCCATCTGGCCCCGGGGTTTTTTTGTCCTCTATTCACGAACATGCTGCTGCCACTTCTTCCAGCGTCAATGCCTCTACTGTCTCCGCTTTGAGACAGTCACTTGTTATCTCCAGGAGGGGATACCAGGGGAACAACGCTTCAACTATTGTGCGGAGTATAGTTGGACATGTGACTCTTATTGTTGCTGGACCTCTGATCTTTTTTGTCACTATTTTATAGGCTGTACCCCACGGGTTCACGTCAGCTTCTTCGCAGATCTTTTTGAAGCTGTTGGCTTCACTACTCCTTATAGCTACATTGAGTTTTAGTTTTGCCATTCGAAACAGCATTTCCAAGATGCAGTAACCTCTAGCATTTGTTTCCCGACTGCCCCATTCAGCTGCCCACGCGTTGGAAGTCCCCAGCGATGACCACTGGAGCTCTGGGTCTCGCGTCTGCTACAATGTGATCCAACATATCCCTCAATTTGCTGATTGTCCAGCTAGGAGGAGCGTCACAGCTATAGTACGTGACCCCATTACACTCTGACAAACCCATCGTGGTTTGAGTCAACTTTGCTTATCAAAGATGAGAGGGACCAAATAGCTGATTTTTGGTTGTTACAAGCAGCAAAACTGTTTCCCAGTATTGGTTTGTATAATGCACTAATTAGGACTACGTCTGTCTTCTTTTCGCGCACTGTTTGCATAAGTAGTGACTGTGCGCCTTCGTCGTTCAGCTGTAAGACCTTCAATTTTGTTGCGAGAGTTCTCTTCTGAAGACAGGACAACTGCTACCACCAGCAATGTGCTTTGCATCTGCGTTTGTGTCCTTGAATAACATGCACAAAGGGTCCTTGTTGCAGTCACTTGCAAGATGATCCATCATCCCGCACCGCCGAAACAATTTAGAGCGATCTGTTTCGCACTTACAGTGCGTTGCCTGGTGACCAAACTCGAGGCACCTGAAGCATCGCATAGGGGAGACTGCTTTTTGGCTTAGCCTGGTGTTTAGCCAGCCGACTTTTATTGACCCGATATTGAGAGCCTTTTCCGCACTTTTAACAGGTAAACTTATGGTGGCAATCTGCGTTTCTCCGTAAGCGCTTCTTAGCTTTACGTCTGGCGCGGCTACATCTGTTAATTGGATCTGTTCTGCGGTCGTTGTCTCCTCCAGATATTTGCATTCAATCGAGATGCGGTGCGGAAGTGAACGAACTTCTGCTTTTTCTCCCAGTGCTTCTCCGACAAGTGCCTGGAAAGCGGCTGTCTTCTCTCTGCTTAGTTCGTTCGAGCAAGAGTTCGCCCTTCTGGGTTCAGCGAACTTTTGAGACAGCGTTTCCCAATGCGCTCAGCTTTTCGTCCGTCTTCACCTTCCTAATGTCAGCGTAGCTGACATCTCCTTTAGACACGATAAGGATAGCATCTGGCCTTGCCTTTTCCTTAACAGATCGTTTCAGCTGTGCATCTTTCTTAGGCTTCTGAGTTATATTACTTTTTTTGGGTCGCGGCTGTCTTTCGGCGTTCGGTCGCTTTCCTCTTTTTTGTAGAGGCATTTGCGCATTTGGATCTTGCTTTCGTTTAGTTTCGGCCGCTATTTTGCAAATAGGTGACGTCTGCGAAGACTGGTGAGAACTTATCACCGCCTCAGCTTTACGTCGTGCAAGTGTATCGAATGGTGGATGGATCGTCTTCCACCCTCAAGTGTGTGTAGATTAAAACTCAACGATCGATGTTTGGTGTACCTTGTTAGGGAATTTCAAATTCGTTACTATATAAATCAAAACATTGAAGAAAATAATACTATATAGGTGAAGTTGTAAGTTGCATTACCATAGCATTTTTGTCTATATCGCGACCTGGAATACACATAGACATCGATGTAAATACACGAGGTGAGTTCAAAAAGTAAGGTGACTTAAACAATTTCGCGGGCAACGTATGTTCGATTATCGATTTTTTTTATTTTGTTGTGCTGTACACTCTTCCCGAACATCTGTACCAAATTTCAAGTGAATGGCATTTTTTGCTTGGTTGTGCAAGGCGTAAAGGTTATAAGTGTTTTGCGTGCTCGCCGTTTTTTTCGGTCTTGGCTCTTCTGGCCGCTTCCATTGGGACGATTGGGCTTTGGTTTCGATATCATAACCATATACCCATGATTCGTCACCAGTTATGACCCTTTGAGTAAATCTGGGTCGACGTTGACGTCATTCAACAGCTCTTGAGCGATGCTCATGCGACGGTTCTCTTTGGTCAAAATTTAGCAATTTCGGAACAAACTTCGCTGACACACGTCTCATGCCCAAAACGTTAGAAAAATTTCATGGCACGAGCCAAGCGATATACCGACATCCTCAGCAACTACTCTGATAGTGACTCGACGATTTTTCAAAACAATTTTCTTCACTGCTTGAACGTTTTCATCAGTTGTTGACGTGCTTGGGCGTCCAGAGCGAGGCTCGTCATTGGCATCTTCCCGGCCATCTTGGCAGAGTTTGTACCACTTGTAAACATTTATTTTACTTAGAACAGTTTCACCGTATGCTACTGTAAACATTTCAAGTGTTACGGAGCACTTAATTTTATTTTTTAAACAAAATTTGATGCAAATCCGTTGATCCATATTTTTCGATAGCAAAAATCGCCGAGCACGCAAAACACTTTATAACCCTTACGCCTCTCACAACCAAACAAAAAATGCCATTCGCTTGAAATTCGGTACTGATGTTCGGAAAGAGTGTACCAACACAACAAAACAAAAAAATCGATAATCGAAAACACGTTGCCCGCGAAATTGCTTAAGTCACCTTACTTTTTGAACACAACTCGTATAACTTTTGGAAGAGAAAAGAAGGAGCTGTATTTCTTGGAACCTTGGCCTTAAAAGTTGTGTTTCTAAAATTGATAAAAATTAATTTTCTGATTTTTATTCTTTACGAACTTTCGCGTAGTACAGTCAGAATCCCCTTCACCAACTTTGAACCAAAATATAGCAGGTCAACTAAATAATAGTATTAATCCCAAAAATACTGATCCTACTGATGAATGTGATAAAGCCTCCTCCTATCGTTTTACACAATATAGAGGATATTTAAACTATATTGGGACATTATATTGACATAAAAGTCAACAATGGGAACATCTATTCGAATTTTGGCAAACGACATTCCCACTTACAGAACCATTGTAAAGACACTTGACGATATAAAAATTTAATTTTACAGCTTCCAATTGAAGGAAGACAAACCATTTAGAGTGGTAATCAAAGGTAATATTACTTGCTGAAACAATATTGCCAACACCTAGAACAATTAAAATCTAGGATTATGACACTTACTTGGCCTCTATGCCAACACGCAGACACCCAGGAGGAAGATGTGCCGTTCTTGTAAGGCGTAGATTTTCCCACTTCCCGCAACACAATCAAGTCTGTAATGCATTCCAGTTCTCATCCATTGCAGTTCATACTGCCCACGGTAAAATCGTCTTCGGCTCTTTTCTGGTTCTGGGGAGACACAAGGTGCGACAAAAGAGGAAATGCACTAGTTAACAGTTTGACATTTAAAAAAGCTAAAGTGTTAGCTACTGGATCACCTACAAGATATCCCGGCAACTTCCCTCCTGCCTGGATTTTGCGGTCTACCAAGTTGTCTCGGATCGGCTCCTCACTATTAAGGACACCTGGGACCTTTCAAGTGATAGATGACATTTTTTTGATTAATATTTTAATTCATATCTATTTTCGATGACGAGCTGTATGCAAAATAAATAACGTAGTAAGATCCCATAAGCAATTTTGCCAATAATCTCTAAATCTATGTACAGGGTCCGGCACTCGAAGTGTAACCAACTTCAGACCGCTCGCGCAGCTGACCCACGGGAATCAGCTGTCTGTAAGTTAGCTAAATGAGAGTTTAGAGTATTGTTTACAAGCGCACGAAAGCATTTTGCCGTGAGTAAATGCGAAAAAAAATCAGTAATGGATTTCAAACGTAATAGTGTAGTTGCATTATAATTAGCTGGAAAATCACAACCAGCGATTGTTCGTGAGCTCGAACACCGTAAAGTAAATAAAGTTTTCGTTTATCGCACCATAACTCGTTACAATGATACTGGTAGCATCGCAAAACGTCATGGAGGTGGGCATCAAAAGACTGCAACGTCACGTGAGATGGTTCAAAAAGTGAAGAAGCGACTTGAGCGAAATCCCCGTCGAAGTGCCAATCAAATGGCGAAAGAACTGAAAATATCTGACCGTAGCATCCGTCGCATACTGAAAAATGATCTCAAGGTCAAGCCTTACAAGATCAAAAAGGCACATGATCTCACACCGAAGCAGCAACAAGTCAGACTTGAGAGAGCGAAGGAGTTACTTCGATAATTCGCCACAGATAATGGTTTGGGCCGCTGTAATCGCAGATGGACGCTCTCCAATCGTTTTCATCGAGCCTGGCGTCAGAGGTTGCTTTGAAGCCGTGGGCAGACAAACATTTCGGTGGCAGAACATGGACGTTTCAACAGGACTCGGCACCGTCTCACAAAGCTCGAGTGAACCAAGAATGGCTGAAAAACAACGTTCCGAACTTCATAACGTCCACACAATGGCTCTCGAATTCACCAGACGCGAATCCGATGGATTTTTCTCTTTAGGCCATTTTGGAGAGCAAGGTCCGAACTAAAAGATACAACAGTCTCGAGGCGCTGCAAAAAGCCATTGTCCACGAGTGGGCCAAAATACCTGCAAGTCACATTCGGGCAGCTTGCGATTCATTTTTGGACCGTCTCAAGGCCATAGTGAAGGCAAAAGGTGGCCATATTGAGCGAAAGTAAATTGTTTCTAAATTTCGTATTATTTTTACACATTTTGTACCTTGAATTGAGTAAAGGTAATTTTCCAAAATGAATTTATGGCCTTTTTAATTGGTTACACTTCGAGTGCCGGACCCTGTATTGTACAACCATCTAATAAGACGGCTCGGAAGATTTTCAAAACGTTACTGCTTATATATTTAATTAATATATATAGCATAAATAAAAAACCACAGAGCTACTCATTTTACATTACACATTGTTATTTGCTGCAATAGACAGAGCTACAAAAGAATATATAGAATGTTATTTATAGTGTCAAATATGTAAAAACTTTGGCCGAATAAGTGAGATAATATATTTGCTTAAGGAAAGCGCATGGACTATAATTCCTGCAGGATTTGGTCACTTGGATACTCTTCGCAAGATAGTCGCATAAAAAACGCAAAGAACTTAGGTCTAGAAATCAAGAGTCATCAAATTAATCGGCAGCCTTTCCCATTATCGAGCAGTTACATACCAGAGATTTTAAAATTTGCAATCGCCATAGTTTGGGATCCCAGGAGGCTATCAGCAATATGGTTACGATTAATACACTGCTGAAAGAATAAGTTATTGGCTAAAAAAGTGAAGATGTACGAGAATATTGAAAAATCAAAAGAAACTTATGATACCAAATAAGCCGGAGTGGTAAAGAGAATCGTGGTATATAATCTACTACCTCATGCCCCACGCGATTCACAAGTACTGAACCAGCTTGGAAATCGGGTTAGAGAGCTCCTTCTTCGTCTCGCCTCAACTCGGTTACCCCAAGCATACCAAACTCTCCTCCCGTTCTCTTTACCACTCAGTTTAGTGCTACTTATTTGACACCATAAGTTTCCTTTTTCTTTTTCTAATCTCTGGACTTACAATCTGCATTTGGAGGCGTTTTCTATTGAATTGTATTACTAAGCGCCTTCATATACGTTAGGTCTGCACCAACATTCATAAGTTGATTGGATGTTCGGAAATCCTCCAGTCATTTCTTTCAAGTTCCAAATGATATACATTTTTTTTAAATATTTTTTTGTTGTAATATTTTTACGAAAATAAAAATAAATTTGTGTTGTTGATTGCTAGAATCAAACTAAATAATAATTTTGTTAGGAAGCTAAAGTAAAAGCCAACTTTTTACGGTTTACTTTGACATAAAATCCTGGGTTGCTCTAAATTTGTTTAAACGCAAAATTTTTGTAATTCTGAAGATGCGTATTTTTGGTTTTCTGGATTTTCAAGGCTTAGCGCACGTACAATTGGATAATATAAAAATACCCCAATTAATTGAAACGGAGACTTCGCGAGTTATTGAACTCCATATAGATAATGGGGAATTACCTATAATTCATCATAGGTTTAGTGAAGTTGCGACAAAATTCATAATCATAAAAAATTAATCATCTCAATTGTTGGATTAAAAAATAGCAGCTATATTGCCCCCTGCTCGCTTCCCTCACCAAACCAACCTCTCCATAATATAAATTGCAACTATATTGAAGTGAAATCAATTGCAGTAACTTCAATGATCTTTTAACATCAAAATCGAATCCAGATCCAATAGTTTTCAAAATTATTAAAAAAGAATGTCTCATTACTATGCAAAACACGCTACAAACTTGGTTCTTGATTACATTTATCATACATAAATTATGTTAAATTATTTACACACATAATAATAATAAACATTGGGATTTTGCAGAATTCAACAATCAATACATCCCACATTACGAAGATAAGGAAGAAACATCACTAATTTCTAAAGTTTCTAAATTCACCGTGTAGTAATGTTTTGAATTTAGCCAACAATATTCGATTCTAGTGGTGTGTCCAAGGTCGTTCGCTACTTGGTATTTCCTCTAGTAATGAATTCTATATATGTACAGTGAATTTCATAGCTATAGGACAGTCTGAAAATTTTTTGTTCAAATGTAAATATTTCGGTTCATAAGCACGATCCAGCAAAACTTCCTTTTACAAAAACAACTGCCTAATATTGGAGCTTTTAATTTACCATTAGGTTATTGCACTATTGCTTCACAGGGTGCTTCGCAATAGCTTATGCATTGATAAGTCATTTTTGATGCAATTTTGGTCGTTTCATGACTATAGGACAGTAGTCTATTATAAGGAAATTAAGTGTAAGGATGGCATAAATACATTTGATTTCAATTTGAAACCACTTTTTGGTAATTTTATGATAAATCGACGCAAAATGTGAATATTAGTTTATGGTAGAGAGACCATATAATTGCGAAAAACGACGTGGGCAGAGGATGATGTATATTTTATGGAGACTGGAATGCTAAGCACTGGTTCTGGGAAGTCACAAGGTGCGACAAAAGAGGAAAGGCACTAGTTAACAGTTTGACATTTATAAAAGCTAAAGTGTTAGCTACTGGATCACCTACAAGATATCCCGGCAACTTCCCTCCTGCCTGGATTTTGCGGTCTACCAAGTTGTCCCGGATCAGCTCCTCACTATTAAAGACACCTGGGACCTTGAGCTGATCATCGCCCTTCACACAACGCCTACGCTCCTTCAAGGTGTGAAACGACTCATCAGCCAGAAGACTGACTTAGAGATCTTCCGAAGTACATTAGAAAACTCGGTGATGGAGATGTACTCTGGTCAAGATATAAAACACGCGGTTGACCTAATTACGGCAAAAATCCACTCTGCGGCAGCTGCAGCCAATCCTAAACCAGTAGTTGCCAGACAGGACGAAGTAGGTAACTAGTAGGCTAACTCCTCAGCTAGTTTGACTTCTCTCTAAGAAGCGACGACTCCGTAGGAAATTTCAGATCACCCTTCATCCTGCAGACATGGCTATCTGGAAAAAGACTGAGAACCTAAAGTGACACTTCAGACACTCACACAGAAATCATATGACAGAAGAATAGAGGCTCTGGACTATAAATTTGATACTGGATATAACATATGGAAAGCGGCTAGAAATATAAAGAGACAACCCTATCGAATGGTTCCTCTAAGGCGTCATGATGGTACTTACTGCTCAAATACAGAGGAACAAGCGGATACATTTGCGCAGCACATAACAAAACTTCCTAAGTCAAAGGCCCCAGGACACGACAGAATATGTCATGCTACCCTACGAGCCTTGCCAAGAAAAGATAAGATAAATAATAAGAACACAACACTTCCCTGCCCAATGGAAAATAGCTCTCATTTCTATGATCAGGAAACCTTGAAAAGATGAGTCCGACTCAGAATCCTAGCTTTCAATAAGCCTCCTCCCCACCCTTGTCAAAGTTTGGGAGACGTTGATGGCTAAAAGGATCAATGGACATAACAATTATTTACTTGATCATCAATTTGGATTTAGGGAAGGATATATATATATATACATATTCTTAAAGCTTTCAACGACAATGAATACTGTTATGGGGTATTTTTCGACGTCAAACAGTCATTTGACAGAGTTTGGCTGATCGGTCTACTGGCTAAAATTAAGATCTTACTTCCTGCTTCGTATTTTGGAATATTGCGATCATACCTTAAGGAACGAAGATTTCAAGTCAACATCAAAAACACGCTTTCCACTGCCAGGCGGAAGATCTCTAAGTCAGTCTTCTGGCTGATGAGTCGTTTCACACCTTGAAGGAGCGTAGGCGTTGTGTGAAGGGCGATGATCAGCTCAAGGTCCCAGGTGTCTTTAATAGTGAGGAGCTGATCCGGGACAACTTGGTAGACCGCAAAATCCAGGCAGGAGGGAAGTTGCCGGGATATCTTGTAGGTGATCCAGTAGCTAACACTTTAGCTTTTATAAATGTCAAACTGTTAACTAGTGCCTTTCCTCTTTTGTCGCACCTTGTGACTTCCCAGAACCAGTGCTTAGCATTCCAGTCTCCATAAAATATACATCATCCTCTGCCCACGTCGTTTTTCGCAATTATATGGTCTCTCTACCATAAACTAATATTCACATTTTGCGTCGATTTATCATAAAATTACCAAAAAGTGGTTTCAAATTGAAATCAAATGTATTTATGCCATCCTTACACTTAATTTCCTTATAATAGACTTACTGTCCTATAGTCATGAAACGACCAAAATTGCATCAAAAATGACTTATCAATGCATAAGCTATTGCGAAGCACCCTGTGAAGCAATAGTGCAATAACCTAATGGTAAATTAAAAGCTCCAATATTAGGCAGTTGTTTTTGTAAAGTGAAGTTTTGCTGGATCGTGCTTATGAACCGAAATATTTACACTTGAACAAAAATTTTCAGACTGTCCTATAGCTATGAAATTCACTGTACATATATAGAATTCATTACTAGAGGAAATACCAAGTAGCGAACGACCTTGGACACACCACTAGAATCGAATATTGTTGGCTAAATTCAAAACATTACTACACGGTGAATTTAGAAACTTTAGAAATTAGTGATGTTTCTTCCTTATCTTCGTAATGTGGGATGTATTGATTGTTGAATTCTGCAAAATCCCAATGTTTATTATTATTATGTGTGTAAATAATTTAACATAATTTATGTATGATAAATGTAATCAAGAACCAAGTTTGTAGCGTGTTTTGCATAGTAATGAGACATTCTTTTTTAATAATTTTGAAAACTATTGGATCTGGATTCGATTTTGATGTTAAAAGATCATTGAAGTTACTGCAATTGATTTCACTTCAATATAGTTGCAATTTATATTATGGAGAGGTTGGTTTGGTGAGGGAAGCGAGCAGGGGGCAATTATAGCTGCTATTTTTTAATCCAACAATTGAGATGATTAATTTTTTATGATTATGAATTTTGTCGCAACTTCACTAAACCTATGATGAATTATAGGTAATTCCCCATTATCTATATGGAGTTCAATAACTCGCGAAGTCTCCGTTTCAATTAATTGGGGTATTTTTATATTATCCAATTGTACGTGCGCTAAGCCTTGAAAATCCAGAAAACCAAAAATACGCATCTTCAGAATTACAAAAATTTTGCGTTTAAACAAATTTAGAGCAACCCAGGATTTTATGTCAGCAAACCGTAAAAAGTTGGCTTTTACTTTAGCTTCCTAACAAAATTATTATTTAGTTTGATTCTAGCAATCAACAACACAAATTTATTTTTATTTTCGTAAAAATATTACAACAAAAAAATATTTAAAAAAAATGTATATCATTTGGAACTTGAAAGAAATGACTGGAGGATTTCCGAACATCCAATCAACTTATGAATGTTGGTGCAGACCTAACGTATATGAAGGCGCTTAGTAATACAATTCAATAGAAAACGCCTCCAAATGCAGATTGTAAGTCCAGAGATTAGAAAAAGAAAAAGGAAACTTATGGTGTCAAATAAGTAGCACTAAACTGAGTGGTAAAGAGAACGGGAGGAGAGTTTGGTATGCTTGGGGTAACCGAGTTGAGGCGAGACGAAGAAGGAGCTCTCTAACCCGATTTCCAAGCTGGTTCAGTACTTGTGAATCGCGTGGGGCATGAGGTAGTAGATTATATACCACGATTCTCTTTACCACTCCGGCTTATTTGGTATCATAAGTTTCTTTTGATTTTTCAATATTCTCGTACATCTTCACTTTTTTAGCCAATAACTTATTCTTTCAGCAGTGTATTAATCGTAACCATATTGCTGATAGCCTCCTGGGATCCCAAACTATGGCGATTGCAAATTTTAAAATCTCTGGTATGTAACTGCTCGATAATGGGAAAGGCTGCCGATTAATTTGATGACTCTTGATTTCTAGACCTAAGTTCTTTGCGTTTTTTATGCGACTATCTTGCGAAGAGTATCCAAGTGACCAAATCCTGCAGGAATTATAGTCCATGCGCTTTCCTTAAGCAAATATATTATCTCACTTATTCGGCCAAAGTTTTTACATATTTGACACTATAAATATAAAAACTATATATTCTTTTGTAGCTCTGTCTATTTGCAGCAAATAACAATGTGTAATGTAAAATGAGTAGCTCCGTGGTTTTTTATTTATGCTATATATATTAATTAAATATATAAGCAGTAACGTTTTGAAAATCTTCCGAGCCGTCTTATTAGATGGTTGTACAATACAGGGTCCGGCACTCGAAGTGTAACCAATTAAAAAGGCCATAAATTCATTTTGGAAAATTACCTTTACTCAATTCAAGGTACAAAATGTGTAAAAATAATACGAAATTTAGAAACAATTTACTTTCGCTCAATATGGCCACCTTTTGCCTTCACTATGGCCTTGAGACGGTCCAAAAATGAATCGCAAGCTGCCCGAATGTGACTTGCAGGTATTTTGGCCCACTCGTGGACAATGGCTTTTTGCAGCGCCTCGAGACTGTTGTATCTTTTAGTTCGAACCTTGCTCTCAAACAAGTGGCTCAAAGAGAAAAATCCATCGGATTCGCGTCTGGTGAATTCGAGAGCCATTGTGTGGACGTTATGAAGTTCGGAACGTTGTTTTTCAGCCATTCTTGGTTCACTCGAGCTTTGTGGAGACGGTGCCGAGTCCTGTTGAAACGTCCATGTTCTGCCACCGAAATGTTTGTCTGCCCACGGCTTCAAAGCAACCTCCTGACGCCAGGCTCGATGAAAACGATTGGAGAGCGTCCATCTGCGGTTACAGCGGCCCAAACCATTATCTGTGGCGAATTATCGAAGTAACTCCTTCGCTCTCTCAAGTCTGACTTGTTGCTGCTTCGGTGTGAGATCATGTGCCTTTTTGATCTTGTAAGGCTTGACCTTGAGATCATTTTTCAGTATGCGACGGATGCTACGGTCAGATATTTTCAGTTCTTTCGCCATTTGATTGGCACTTCGACGGGGATTTCGCTCAAGTCGCTTCTTCACTTTTTGAACCATCTCACGTGACGTTGCAGTCTTTTGATGCCCACCTCCATGACGTTTTGCGATGCTACCAGTATCATTGTAACGAGTTATGGTGCGATAAACGAAAACTTTATTTACTTTACGGTGTTCGAGCTCACGAACAATCGCTGGTTGTGATTTTCCAGCTAATTATAATGCAACTACACTATTACATTTGAAATCCATTACTGATTTTTTTTTCGCATTTACTCACGGCAAAATGCTTTCGTGCGCTTGTAAACAATACTCTAAACTGTCATTTCGCTAACTTACAGACAGCTGATTCCCGTGCGTCAGCTGCGCGAGCGGTCTGAAGTTGGTTACACTTCGAGTGCCGGACCCTGTACATAGATTTAGAGATTATTGGCAAAATTGCTTATGGGATCTTACTACGTTATTTATTTTGCATACAGCTCGTCATCGAAAATAGATATGAATTAAAATATTAATCAAAAAAATGTCATCTATCACTTGAAAGGTCCCAGGTGTCCTTAATAGTGAGGAGCCGATCCGAGACAACTTGGTAGACCGCAAAATCCAGGCAGGAGGGAAGTTGCCGGGATATCTTGTAGGTGATCCAGTAGCTAACACTTTAGCTTTTTTAAATGTCAAACTGTTAACTAGTGCATTTCCTCTTTTGTCGCACCTTGTGTCTCCCCAGAACCAGAAAAGAGCCGAAGACGATTTTACCGTGGGCAGTATCAACTGCAATGGATGAGAACTGGAATGCATTACAGACTTGATTGTGTTGCGGGAAGTGGGAAAATCTACGCCTTACAAGAACGGCACATCTTCCTCCTGGGTGTCTGCGTGTTGGCATAGAGGCCAAGTAAGTGTCATAATCCTAGATTTTAATTGTTCTAGGTGTTGGCAATATTGTTTCAGCAAGTAATATTACCTTTGATTACCACTCTAAATGGTTTGTCTTCCTTCAATTGGAAGCTGTAAAATTAAATTTTTAAATCGTCAAGTGTCTTTACAATGGTTCTATAATTGGGAATGTCGTTTGCCAAAATTCGAATAGATGTTCCCATTGTTGACTTTATGTCAATATAATGTCCCAATATAGTTTAAATATCCTCTATATTGTGTAAAACGATAGGAGGAGGCTTTATCACATTCATCAGTAGGATCAGTATTTTTGGGATTAATACTATTATTTAGTTGACCTGCTATATTTTGGTTCAAAGTTGGTGAAGGGGATTCTGACTGTACTACGCGAAAGTTCGTAAAGAATAAAAATCAGAAAATTAATTTTTATCAATTTTAGAAACACAACTTTTAAGGCCAAGGTTCCAAGAAATACAGCTCCTTCTTTTCTCTTCCAAAAGTTATACGAGTTGTGTTCAAAAAAGTAAGGTGACTCAAGCAATTTCGCGGGCAACGTGTTTTCGATTATCGATTTTTTTGTTTTTGTTGTGTTGGTACGCTCTTGCCGAACACTCAGTACCGAATTTCAAGCGAATGGCATTTTTTGTTTGGCTCGGTAAGAGAGGCGTAAGGGTTTATGGGTGTTTTGCGTGCTCGGCGATTTTTTTGCCATCAGAAATATATGGACTCAACGGATTTTTTTGTGTAAAAAATAAAATTAAGTGCTCCGTAACACTGGAAATGCTTGACAGTAGCATACGGTGGAACTGTTTCGGGGCAAAATAAATGTTTACAAGTGGTACAAACTCTGCCAAGATATGGCCGGGAAGATGGCAATGACGAGCCTCGGCTCTGGACGCCCAAGACACGTCAACAACTGATGAAAACGTTCAAGCAGGTGAAAGAAAAATTGTTTTGAAAAATCGTCGAGTCACTATCAGAGTAGTTGCTGAGGATGTCGGTATATCGCTTGGCTCGTGCCATGAAATTTTTTCTAACGTTTTGGGCATGAGACGTGTGTCAGCGAAGTCGCAGCAAGTCTGAAATTGCTAAATTTTGACCAAAAGAACCGTCGCACGAGCATCGCTCAAGGGCTGTTGAATGACGTCAACGTCGACCCAGATTTACTCAAAAGGGGTCATAACTGGTGACGAATCATGGGTATATGGTTATGATATCGAAACCAAAGCCCAATCGTCCCAATGGAAGCGGCCAGAAGAGCCAAGACCGAAAAAAAAACGGCGAGCACGCAAAACACTTATAACCTTTACGCCTTGCACAACCAAGCAAAAAATGCCATTCACTTGAAATTTGGAACAGATGTTCGGGAAGAGTGTACCAACACAACAAAATAAAAAAAATCGATAATCGAACATACGTTGCCCGCGAAATTGTTTAAGTCACCTTACTTTTTGAACTCACCTCGTATATTTACATCGATGTCTATGTGTATTCCAGGTCGCGATATAGACAAAAATGCTATGGTAATGCAACTTACAACTTCACCTATATAGTATTATTTTCTTCAATGTTTTGATTTATATAGTAACGAATTTGAAATTCCCTAACAAGGTACACCAAACATCGATCGTTGAGTTTTAATCTACACACACTTGAGGGTGGAAGACGATCCATCCACCATTCGATACACTTGCACGACGTAAAGCTGAGGCGGTGATAAGTTCTCCCCAGTCTTCGCAGACGTCACCTATTTGCAAAATAGCGGCCGAAACTAAACGAAAGCAAGGGCCAAATGCGCAAATGCCTCTACAAAAAAGAGGAAAGCGACCGAACGCCGAAAGACAGCCGCGACCCAAAAAAAGGAATATAACTCAGAAGCCTAAGAAAGATGCACAGCTGAACCGAGCTGTTAAGGAAAAGGCAAGGCCAGATGCTATCCTTATCGTGTCTAAAGGAGATGTCAGCTACGCTGACCTACTTAGGCTGGTGAAGACGGACGAAAAGCTGAGCGCATTGGGAAACGCTGTCTCAAAAGTTCGCTGAACCCAGAAGGGCGAACTCTTGCTCGAACGAACTAAGCAGAGAGAAGACAGCCGCTTTCCAGGCACTTGTCGGAGAAGCACTGGGAGAAAAAGCAGAAGTTCGTTCACTTCCGCACCGCATCTCGATTGAATGCAAATATCTGGAGGAGACAACGACCTCAGAACAGATCCAATTAACAGATGTAGCCGCGCCAGACGTAAAGCTATGAAGCGCTTACGGAGAAACGCAGATTGCCACCATAAGTTTACCTGTTAAAAGTGCGGAAAAGGCTCTCAATATCGGGTCAATAAAAGTCGGCTGGCTAAACACCAGGCTAAGCCAAAAAGCAGTCTCCCCTATGCGATGCTTCAGGTGCCTCGAGTTTGGTCACCAGGCAACGCACTGTAAGTGCGAAACAGATCGCTCTAAATTGTTTCGGCGGTGCGGGATGATGGATCATCTTGCAAGTGACTGCAACAAGGACCCTTTGTGCATGTTATTCAAGGACACAAACGCAGATGCAAAGCACATTGCTGGTGGTAGCAGTTGTCCTGTCTTCAGAAGAGAACTCTCGCAACAAAATTGAAGGTCTTACAGCTGAACGACGAAGGCGCACAGTCACTACTTATGCAAACAGTGCGCGAAAAGAAGACAGACGTAGTCCTGATTAGTGCATTATACAAACCAATACTGGGAAACAGTTTTGCTGCTTGTAACAACCAAAAAGCAGCTATTTGGTCCCTCTCATCTTTGATAAGCAAAGTTGACTCAAACCACGATGGGTTTGTCAGAGTGTAATGGGGTCACGTACTATAGCTGTGACGCTCCTCCTAGCTGGACAATCAGCAAATTGAGGGATATGTTGGATCACATTGTAGCAGACGCGAGACCCAGAGCTCCAGTGGTCATCGCTGGGGACTTCCAACGCGTGGGCAGCTGAATGGGGCAGTCGGGAAACAAATGCTAGAGGTTACTGCATCTTGGAAATGCTGTTTCGAATGGCAAAACTAAAACTCAATGTAGCTATAAGGAGTAGTGAAGCCAACAGCTTCAAAAAGATCTGCGAAGAAGCTGACGTGAACCCGTGGGGTACAGCCTATAAAATAGTGACAAAAAAGATCAGAGGTCCAGCAACAATAAGAGTCACATGTCCAACTATACTCCGCACAATAGTTGAAGCGTTGTTCTCCCGGTATCCCCTCCTGGAGATAACAAGTGACTGTCTCAAAGCGGAGACAGTAGAGGCATTGACGCTGGAAGAAGTGGCAGCAGCATGTTCGTGAATAGAGGACAAAAAAACCCCGGGGCCAGATGGCATACCCAATGTAGCTCTCAAACTGGCCATTTCAACGAATTCGCAGACATTTGCAAATTCTTATACTCAGTGCTTACTGGAAGGAGTCTTTCCAAAGTCATGGAAGGCGCAGCGACTTATCCTTCTTCCTAAAGAAGACAAATCGACCGACGATCCTTCCGGATTCAGGCCAATCTGCCTCCTAGATTCCGTAGGCAAAGTCTTTCAACGCATTATATACAGTAGACTACTGTATGTTGTAGAAGCAAAGAAGGCATTGTCCGAATCGCAGATTAAGGAGGTGGTAGACGCAGCAGCAAACGCCATAGAGGGTAAAAGGTGGAGGTGGGGCAAAAAAAAAATACTGCGGAGTGATTACACTGGACGTCCGCAACGCCTTCAATTCAGTGCGCTGGCGTCTGATTCATCGGGCACTCGCACGTATACAAATACCAGGATACCTGCGGAGGATAACCTCAAGCTACCTGTCGGACAGAGTGTTCGAGTATGATACCGATAAAGGCATGAAGCAATTCCAAGTGACTGCCGGCGTTCCACAAGGGTCAGTCCTGGGTCCCCTTCTGTGGAACATAGCCTACATCGAGGTCATACAACTTAGCCTCCCACAAGGATGCACACTAATAGGATTCGCGGATGATCTGGTGATCT
>JBAMAX010000181.1:0-25553 GCA_037043745.1 Chymomyza amoena
ATATCGATACATCGATATAACAAAGTTGTTAGTTCCAGCACTAATGTACAACTTTAGAACCGTTGAAAATATATTTTTTAAAACATACTTTTCGGCAGCTAAGAAATTACAAAATTTTTCTTCGATTCATTTGTTAAAATTCAACTTTTAGATAGAAAATTCCTTTTTCGAAAATCGTAAAATCGTTTCTTGTTAAATATAGAAAGAAATTTTCCAAATTTTTTTTTTTTTTTAAATGAATGACGATTTCGCAGCTTCGATGTGTCATGGTAAATACTAGTTTTTTTGTCCAGTAAACTATCGCCAAAGCTCAAAAATACAAAATGTCAACTATGATTGCCAACAACTTAAAAACTACTAGTTATAATTTAATAAGCTTTTATTCTAATACAATAGTTATTTTAGACCACAACAAAGCTTAAGGAAGTGCATCTATAGAATACTCTGTTCCATCAATGCCCACGCCCTATTATTATAAACATTGAAAAATAAGAGTTATTTCGAGATTTTTAACAAAAATTGTATTTAATGATTATTGCAAAAGTTATTATTGATTTTTTGAATTAAAAATAAAAATTTATAGTTTTTTTCGTAAGGTCCTTTCAAAAAAATTATATATTGCAGCATGTACTTTTATATAAGCCTCTTTTTTCGCTTTAATTTTGTTCATCGTCGTAACTCTTATTTGCGTTCACTGTTTTATGGCGAATCAAATATTTTGCCTAAAAAAATGAGCAAATAAAGTTTGCTTACCATAAATCCGTTGTTTGCCACAGAATATTTAGAGAAAATATTTCCCATAGTGTGATAACGCGAGCAAACACTTTTGCTCATCCCGATATTTGAACAAATAATTTATTTGCTAAAGATAGCAAAGCAAATATTTGCTCATCCCGATATTTGTACAAATAATTTATTTGCTAAGATAGCAAAGCAAATATTTGCTTCTTATCTTACTATTTTTCCGTAACATTTTTTAGACTTTTTATACAGGAAGTTTAAAAAATCGTTTATATGCAAATAGTTTATTTTACAAAGTTAGTATATCAAAAAGTCGACCAGATTTTTTCTTTTAGAATTTGTGTACTTACTAATTAATCGTTGTAACATTTTATTATCTATCAATGAATATTAATTACAACCGCTTCAAAAATGAAATTGTATAATTAAAAGTGTCAATGTGGCTTTTACTAATTTATTGTTTAAACATTGTTTACTAAATAAAAGCTATATATGGATATTCATATTGTTTGCATAAAAATATACCAGCATTAATTTTTACATTATCGTTTATAAAAAAACAGAGTTTATTACGAATAGTGCTTACTTGCAAAGAATAAAAATTAATTTTAATTACAGTTTATTGAACTATTTACTTTAAGGCAATTAAATTCTTCGTTAATTTTTCTAAATCAGTTGATTCCGAAGGACATGGAAACAATATTTTTATAAAAATTATTTAATAGAAACATATTTCGTAATAAAAGCTTTTTGATTTTCATTTCGGTTTTTCATATTCGTTTATATCATTTTTTAATACAAATAATCCTTAAATTTATAAGAAGCTAACGATAATGGGAGGAGAGAGATACGTTTAAGCTATAAAATTTGTTTCAGAGTAATTTTAATATTTTAACAGCTCACATAAGTTTTGTCATCTGTTCAATTACGTATATAAATTTTTTCTGAGCTTCGTTGGTTTTTCCGACAAAAAAAATTTATTTTTATTTCAGAGAGAAATAAGGTTTTTTGTTTTATACACTCTGACTCTTTGTGGACTGTGTCAAAGGCAGGCTTGATGTTCAGTTTGACCATGACCACAATAACGAATATTCGTTTTATTAGGTCATTTGGCTTTTGACGGCTTGAGAGCTGTCATAGCGTAATCCTAAATCGTTTTTGTGCCAACTGTACGGGTCCATCTACGATGAGTTTAATAGAGCAAAGTTAACTAATAGATCCTTAGCTTTGGCACCTATCCAGTGAATTTTTTCCTCTTTTGGATTTGGAAAGCAGCCAGCTTCAGGCAAAAATTAAAATTTTCCACGAGATACCTGTTAAAAAAAATGTATGTTATTCAAAAAATTAAGTGTTGTGCATGCGTACAGTTAAAACAAAATATATGAATTTAAAACAAAATTTGAAACAGTCAACGGCTAGGCTGACAGTGGGATACCCTGCATTCACTTTTATGTAAAAAAAAAACAAATTCTGCCTAGTTTTGGTTTAATTTGTTAAGAATTAGAGATGTGCTTCAAGAAAGTGGAGTGTTTTATAAAAATTTAAAAACTTTATTATTTATTAGGCTACCGTGACAATAAACGAAATGTTAGAGTTAAAAGAATATTTCTTAATGAAACAATTTCCAATATTGTTGAAACTATTTGGTGAGGGACGTCGAAATTGAAAACATTTTTTTTGAGTTAGTCAAAAGTTTTTTAAAATAAGTGTCTATCTGCCTGTTAAATACATTGCAAAATTTGCGATACTCTTTAGAATTAAGTAGAAGGAGTTACTAATTTATTTCTGGATGTCTTTTTCTTCTGACATTCTCGACTCCCAGTGGAGCATAGGGGCTCGACTATCCTCTTTTAGCGAAGTCTGTTACGGGACTCACGGTAGATATCATTCCATGAGTAGCTGACGGCTTGTAGTTCATGATAAATAGATCTTCTCCATTATTTTGCTGGCGCACCCCTGAGGGTTCCAGCGAAGTGCCTGTCGAGCGAGGTTCTAGTTGGATCTCCGAAGGGTATGTCCAATCCATGGCCACTTTCGCTCGCATACTTCTACTGGCGCAGGTTTCTGGTTAGTTACGTTCCAGAGATCTACATCACTAATACGGTTGGGCCACCATATATGTAGAATGGATGTATGTAATGGCTTCTTGCAGAAAAATGAAGTCAAAAATTCGGTTATCGATAGATGACAAGAAAAAAACTAACTTTTGAATCCAGAGGTCAAGCCATTTTTTCCGAATCTGAAGCAAAATAACCCATAGCACGTCAGGGTTCTAACATTGTCCCAAAAAATCATAAAATGCGTCTTATTTTGGTCGTTATCTTTGAAACCTGATAATTGGATTTTTCGGACCTTGGATTCGGATGTACACTGAGGAAAAAAGTATTTCGTACTTGAAATCTAGGAAATCCACACTTGATTTGGGTGCGAGCACGAAAATCCGGAAATGTAAAATTTCGATCTTACATTAAGTATTTCGATTTTAAGTCGAAGTTTAAATTAAGAACATGATTTCTTAAAAAATTAAAGACGAAATGATCTTGAAATAAATAAAAAATCGTATTTCAAGTATATTTTGAATTTAAATTGAGATAGCAAAATACTTCATATGACTATGAAATAGTCTTGAAACAAGATCTCAAGATTTTAATCAAAAATATTTGAATCTTGAAATAACTTCATATTAACTCTTAAAGTAAGTTGTATTTGAATCAAATCAAAAACGTTTGAGTATCGCGCATTAAGTTTAATAATAAGAAAAATAAGAAAAATATAATATTGAATCAAAATTATGATCCATTTTAAATACTAGTTCATATTTACTCTTAAAGTAAGTATGTAATGTATTCGAATTATAATCAAAAAAATTCTTGAAGGGACTATTCTATTTTAAGAATATTCGTACTTATTATTAGATTTTTTTGACTTATCTTTGAATCGTTGTTGTGTTCGAACACAATTTAAGAAATTTCATTCTCATTTTAAGTAAAATTTCTTTTTTGAGTACATTTTTTCACTTTGATTGTTCACTTATTATTCGAGCTTATTTCAAGTAAAAATTCTTATTTTAAGAATGACTTTTCAAGATTGCAAATTTCTAATTCCAGTGAAAACAGTTTTAATTTTAGATCGACTTTCTTTCTCAGTGTAAAAACTTATGGAATTAAAAGGACACAAACAGAACTTTTCTGGGATATTTTTAGAATTTTGCTTCAAAAGTCAGACCATCTATATATATATGTATATCGTGTTCCAAAAACTTCAAATCGTCAGGGTTCTAACATAACCCCAAAAAATCTCATAAAAAGAATTATTTTTTAGTTTTTTTGTGTTCTGTAGAAAATTGCTAAAAAAAAACTGGATTATGCTCTTGGGCTACCGTTTGGATAAAGTTTCCTTCACCTTTATTTTCATGATACTTTGTCCATGAGAAACCAAGATAATACCCACAAAGCCATTATTGGCATATTAGATTATATTCCGGGGGCGATAGCTAATTAAATTATAACTACATCTAAATTTCTTTATTGACAGCAAATTCAATTTTAGAAGCTATATCAGAAACCCGACATGCTTGGGATATTTTCACAACGAATTCGGATTTAACAACGCTAAAAACAAATTAAAGAAAAAAATATTTTTTATACGTCTAAGTTTTATAGTAAGCACACAAAAAAATTATTTTTATACCCTGTACCGTATGGTACAAAGGTTTTATTAAGTTTGTGCAAGCCGAAAATGTATGTAACATATAGAAGGAGACGTCGGAGACACCCCAAAGTTACTTAAAATATGATCAGGGGGAATAGAGAAGTCGATATACCCATGTCCGTCTGTCCGTCTGTCCGTCCGTGTGAACGCCTAGATCTCAGAGATGGTAAGAGCTAGAGTAACCAAACTTTCACATTACATAGATCCCAAATTATTCCATAGGAGACAAGTTTATTTTATTTTTTTATATCGGGGATAAATTATATAGCTCCCATAGGGGTGTGTCAGACGACCTCGAAAAAAAGAAAAAGTTTTAGAATGATAATTTGTTTGTTTATGAAGATATCGTAACCAAATTTGGCATTTTAAAGTTTTTTATAGTTCCCAAGCACTGTACCTATATTGATCAAGATCGGTTGACTATATCATATAGCTCCCATAGGACCGATCGGCCAAAATAACTATTTAAATCAAAATTCGCTATATTTCGTTTTTTCATAAAGATATCGTAACCAGATTTGGAGTTTGAAAATTTGAACAAAATCGGTTGACTATATCATATAGCTCAAATAGGGCCGAGCTTCCAAAAAATAGATTTTTGAACAAAATTTCGTAAGTTTTTCATAGTTCCTTCCAGTATATTAAATTTGATCAAAATCGGATGACTATATCATATAGCTCCCATAGGACCAATCAGTCCAAAAAAACGATTTTTATACAAAATTCGATGTGTCTCGCCTGTTTGTAAAGTAATTTGAACTAAATTCGGCATTCAGATTTTTTTTAAAGTATTATCGAAATCGGTTGACTACGCCATTTTTAGAACTTACCCTGTTAAAAAATATTTTTGTTTTGTGGGACCGAATGTCCATCGGCTTGATAAGAATTTTGTTTAGAGGTTGTGATAGAACTTGCACCTTTATGATCTAAATATTAATGTCATTATCTTGGTAACATACGTAAAAATATTGAAAACGACATAGATCCATTTGTCTTGCAGTTTAATTTATTAGAGTATAAGAGTATACCATCTTCGTTCTTTTGACTGAACCTATCCTTTTAGGAGTTTTTATAAATAGGCACTTCAATAAATGTTGCATGATTGTTCATGTCTGTGTTTCGTTACGTCATTAATGCGTACGATTAAACACGTGTTAAATTAATTTCGATTTAATGACAGATAAATTCAATCAATAATGCGTTAATAGGCGGCTTATTTGCTTTAAAATTCACCATGGCAAGCTGTGAGCCGTCAACAACTGGCTCTATTTTTTTAAGCTCAACCAAAGCAACTTTTCAACTGAATTAATATCATTCATACGCCCTTTTAGACAGCCAAACAGCCAAGTATTTGTGGTTACCATTAAGGCACTTTTAATAGGATACTTAAAAGTCGTGGTTAGGACAGCTTATAAAAAAAAAACCAAGTGCCAGACAAGTCAAGTAAAGAATTTTTTTATTTTTACTACGTATATTGTAAACCGAAAGCCGTGCCAGGAATTTTTCGCCTCGGAAATAAAGCAATTTTTACTACTTGCCTGAGCAGCCTTCATAGTTAGTACAATTTCTTCTTGCCTTATTTTATTTTATAGCTGAGCAAATATTTTCACATACTTCTGCTACGCGTTGGAATGTGTTAAAAGCGCCAACAGGTAAAAATAATTGCGATTATGCTTGCCATCCTATAATCAACGGGGGGCAAGGCAGCAGAAACTATATGGCACACAAGATCTGGGGCATGTGTCGTGGGGCATGCTACATGGGGGTTTTTATGTGCGCGAGATGAGCTGTTAAAAGCAGACACATTAGGAATCAGCTGCTACGTGATGCCCAGCGTTGTTTTTCAACTAAGTCTTGCTTTTAATATAACATATAGTATACGTCAAGTTTTTTTTTTTATTTTTTGCCATCCTTATCAAACTACAAAGCTTTCAACCCCAGTACGCTCTACATTGCAGTACACGCTTACTTTGTAGCAGGTGCTTTAATTTTTATAAAATCAAGTGAAAACTTTTTGAGGATGGTTATATGACAAAACATTGCTTAAATTGTATAAGAATTTTAGTAAGTTGGTACCCCAGACAAATAATTATAATGTGTATACATTTTTTCAATCTCACTTATGATTAATATTGTAGTAAGCAGATTTTTAGAGTCCGTTTTTCACACAAAAAACTTCCTTGTTTATGCTAATTAAGGTAAATTTAACTGCTTTTACTTTTCCTAGAAAATAATTATATGTGCATAGAGAGTTATTTGCTAAACGTGTCCCTATAAACTACATCAATAGTCCGGTAGAAAAGTTTAAAATTTTTAATAAATACAAAGGCAATTATTTAAAACTAAAAATGGACTATTATTTTTTGGGAAAGATATCACAATACTCAAACTTGCTTGCGGATACTGCAGGAAAGGATATCTTTATAGATGGGTTAACACTAGTCAAAATTGTTGTTATTTCAAATAGACATCGCAAACTTTAAAAAAATCTAGGAAACTACTTAATAAACAAAGGCAGGAGTGCAATTCCTTAAATTGGCTGATGATCTGCATAGGCCATCCCTCAGTTGGATACTTATTACATGATGACTTTCAAAGATACTAGTTCGTAATTAATCCTTATTGTTACTCTATACAGTTGGAGTATATAAAAGTGAGGTACTTCTTCTTCAAGACCTTCAACCCCGGTTGGGGCATAGGGCGGCATAACTCGATTTGATTATTGTAGCGTCACGGTTGCCGCTAGCACATGAAAGATGCCCCACCCCCAGTAGGGGGATTAGCCAATATATGGTTACCCCTTGGGGAATCTATTCCGTTTGTTGTCATATTTCATGTACATAGTTAACATTTTTGTCTCGATAGGTTGGTGTTTTCCAAGATATGTGTAATAACCCAATAAGCTCGAGCACGACAGGCACACCTGCCATCATGGGGAACAGACGCTACGATTCACCTTCTCACAATTAGCTAGCCCCCAGAACGGTTGTTCAGGGGATTACCCAGAGGATACTTGACTCGAGAGTCGAAAGCTTGTGAGCTGCTTGAACCGTTCAGCAAAAGAATCACTTCCACTCATTACCACTCCCAAGTGAATGGCGATCTGAAATTTTTCGTAATAAACGGTTCCATAGGCCGGAAACCATTTTATATCCATGGTATGCCAAATCGTAAATATTTCATTCAATAATAGGTCAAAGAATTTATAAAAAGCGGCCAAAGACTACAGAATTTCATGAAAACCGTCTAAATACAATTTTTCTGAAGCAATTAAACGAGAATTACAAGAATATACTTTTAACATATGTTAACCCTTTCAGGTCCGCTGTTGCCTATAGGAAACATTGGATTCAAATGCAAAAAAATTAGCTGTATCGAAATATTTTGCATTGATTATTTTGTTTATGATTTAGTTTGTGTATTTTTAATATTAAGTTATACTTCTTTTTTAGTTAATTCATCGAGCTCCCAAAAATTGTATAATACGAAAATATTTATTTTATTACTTAATTGGCTTTAAAAAATATAAGATTATTAACAAAAGTAAATTGTAAACCAAAGTGGTTTAGTTTCTTAAGATCCTACAGGAAACATATCGGTGCAGACAAACTAGAATACCTAGGACCTTGCATTTTTTTCTGTACCAATTTGTTGCAAAAGTCCCCAGAATTAGTCAAATGTTTTTGGAGTTGTCCCATTTTAATTCGGGCCTGAAAAGGTTAAGAACGGATCGGTGGCAGAAAGCTCTTCATAATATAGTCTCTTATGAGCGTTATGTGCAAGGATCCTACATAATTTTTAACTGTCCACATATGCAACCCCTATCGGGGATCGTCACCTTCATGTGGTGATGGGGCTTAGTAGCTGCAATATCTACTCGTTGAAGCGAAGAGCGATCCACAATGGAGAGTCTGTACGCAGAATGAGCGGATGCAAAAGCCGTCTATTCTCCAGGTTATTATTATTATTGCTATTGGGATTGGGATAAAGGTACTGCGACCCAGATGGATCTATTGTACCCCCTTCATGGCTTAAAGCTCTCCCAAAAGTCCCCAGGCCTGCATGTATTGCAGAATTTTATTCGGACTTTTAGTAGCAACGGTCTCTGGTGGGAGAACATAGGTACATGCCCTGGAGCTTGTTTCTTTTACCGGCGATTGCCATACATTCACATAATATGTGCGAAGAAGTATTCTCTATGCTACAGAAGCGGCATAGTCCACTATGCCAATTTTGTTGAGGTGGCAGCGAAGCCTACAGTGTCCCGTCAGAAGGCCCGTCATAATTCACACGGTGTTCTTCCCGTGCGTTATCATGACTTTGAACCTCTTACGGTTGTAGTTAGAGAGGAGGGTTTTTGACTGTTTAAGCCCTGGTATCTGCGCCCAGTGAAGCAGTCGTTTTTTATTCTCCTCTATTTTTAGTTGGTAGCGTACCACGTGGTTACCAATCCCACAGTGTGGTTCAGGACCGATTAACGGTGTTGCTGCACCGGCTCTTGCGAGTTTGTCTGCTAATTCATTTCCAGGAATGTTATTGTGCCCTGGAACCCACCTAATCGTGAGCTTATTCCTGGAACCTAAATTACCCAGTGATGTTCTCCAGGTTAGGGGCGCCCTTTTTTAAAATGACCTGTCACTGCGGGCAGAGTTGTCAGGACCGACTTTGAGCCTTATAACTTATAACTCTGCTCCCTCACATATTTCTTTATAAACATAAGAGTAAACCAGAGGCTTATTCATTGTCTAAGCGGTACCCATGTCCATGCGGCTAATCCACCTGCTTCGGCAGCATGCACGACGGATTTATAGGTGAAAACCCCATTGTTTATAAATAACAATATAACGGAAACCACATAGGTATATCCACAAAAGTATATTTAATTTCGTGAGC
Organism: Chymomyza amoena; assembly: GCA_037043745.1. Lineage (NCBI taxonomy): Eukaryota > Metazoa > Arthropoda > Insecta > Diptera > Drosophilidae > Chymomyza > Chymomyza amoena. Next base: position 9,346 of record JBAMAX010000181.1, read on the forward strand.
TACGGTTCAGTAGCCATATGCGAAGGATCTACCTGCGGCAAAAGTATATTTTAGACTGCTAAGGTCTTTCAACCATTGGAGCAAAAGCTGCAAAATTATACTTTAGGGTGCAAAATATTGCCTTTATGGAGAAGCCGATAAAAAACTCGTGCCAAAATATGATTGAAAATATCTTAGAGATGCCATTTAAAAATACTTTTCTTAGTATACCGATTATTAAGAAGACCTCATAAGTGACCTTCTAGTGGATTGAGCCCAAAATTCAGCTTTACCTCACTATAAAATTCTGAGAGAATCAAAATTGAATTAGAGATGGGTGAAACCTATCCGATAATTATCCGATATGATAATCGATAATTTTCGGGTCGATTCCGAATTTAATGGACATTTTTTTTACTAAAATTCGTTTAGGTTATGTTAGGTTAGTGCAGTAGTTGGGGCTTTGTATTCCAACTCACTTAGGCCAAGGAACTGGACTATTGTGATACCGCTGGGTGGACCTTACACCACCCTTCCACCGCTGCGGAGATCCACTATATTAGATGCGGGCATCTGGCGGCCTGAATAAACATTGAGAGGCTTCTTGGACTCTTTTCTAAGAGCTCAGATAAGTCAGCAAGGAACTTGGATTTGTATAAACAGAACCTTGCTCTGCTCAGTCCAGGACAGTAGCGAAAAAGGTGCCCCGCCGGCTCTAGCTCCTCCTTATCACCGCAGCTTCTGCAGAATTCGTGATGAGGAGCACTTAGTCTCAGATCAGCTTGTGACTTCCAGCAACAGCTCGGTGTCCAGTAATAGCATCGAGCTTTACTAGACATAAAATTCGTTTAAATAAAATAAGAACTTTTAACAAAGCATCTATTACTCAAGTCAATAACTTTTGTTTCTGCAAAATTCGGGAGCATTCACATTAGTTTATCAGCCTGATGCACATGGTGAAAGAAAACAACGTTAAAGATATAATAATAAAAATTTCTTCAAGCCATTTGGAGCTTGCATCGTCACTTAGAAAAGCTAATAGCAACGTAAATAGTTTCAAGATGTAGCAAAACATATCCCGTCTGTGCCAAGCATGTCTCGGCCAGAGTCTTACTAGCCTCTTTGTGCGTCTCTTAATTCAATCTAAGCCAATAAGTATGAAATTCCATTTCTGCATAAATGTCATTTGGCCAAGTGACAATTGTGTTCTAGCCAGTTGCTCTAATGCTCATCCCAACGTCTTATATGGACAGCCATACCAGACAAGTTAAAAAACAAAACAAAAATAAAAATAAAAGCAACATAACCTAAGCTGACCCAGGCCCATTGTGCGTATGAGCGATGGTCTGGTGACGTTGCATAAATTATTCATGCGACATGCGATCCGGGCGTGATACAATCGCCAGGGTAATGCCTCAAATCGGATTATGGCAAGTGATAAACGTTTTGACAGCTTGATAGACGTGCCCGTGCCCCATTGCCCACATGACAAGACCAGACGCATGTCAACTAAGGTGTTTCTCGGCTAATGTAGGCACATCACGGGCAGACGCACGTGGCGTATGAGTGATAAGACTGATAACTCAAGTGACCCTTTTTTCGCTATAAACGTGTTTTTTGTTGTGTGAGGTCACAAAACGTTACATGACTTTAAAGCCATACTTTGTGTGCATTGAGGTGTAAGTGACGATGTGCTGCAAAAATTATTATCTTTATAAGTTTTGTGTACTCTGTTGGTCCGCTGCCCGCTGTTATCCTTTTGAACTCAAAGTGAAACTATGTCTCTGTGGGGGTTATTGTTTAAAGAGCCAAAATATGTGATGCAGTCGTGAGGACTATGACCTGAAGGAGGAATACCCTGCAAACAAATCTTGTAAAGTAAATTAATTTTGTAAGCGAAATTTAGTATTGACGCGTTAGAGTTTTTAGAAGTAGACAAGAAAATTGAATACGGTTCTTTATATGCAAAATCTTCGATAATGCTCAATTGTCCTTATTTGCTTCCAAAGAAAGTACATATTATAAAAATAAAAAATCTATAACGCAATTCAGGCCACATCTATTTGAAGAAGCTCAATAAGTCGTGCGGATGATTTTGCAATAAAAATTGACGTGGTTACTATTTGCTATATGTAAAAATAATCATAATTATATAGCTCGAGGAAGAAAGTCGCTCACTTCATTATAATGCATAGATTATCTGTTTATAAATACGTGAACAAAAAAATATCAAATTGGTACAGATTGTGCTCGTAAATGTAACGTGTGGAGGCTAAACTTATCCGAAATCATAGCCACCACCTCATACGGTTTGCACAATGTAAGTTTCACCTCGATAGGTTTACGCATACGAACGTCATCTTTATGTAATTATCATCCATATGTCAATGAAAAAAAACTGTTGTGGAACAGATTGTGTTCGTATGCGTAAACGTATTGAAGTGAATCTTAACTATGTGATATCCACACCTCATATGGTGTGCACAATGTAAGTTTTACCTCGATAGGTTAACGCATACGAACGCATAGCAATCCCCGAACAACAATTCACTTGGCATTTCAGTTTGAGTGTTCACATTTGTTTTAAAATTTGATGGCATTAGTTCTTAGAAGAGGACAGTAAATAATTAAAAAAATTTTTTTTCTGTATATTTGCCGTAAATTTTAGTCAATTTTGAATCGTATTTCCATACTGGTACAAGCAAGATTTTTAAACTATAAACAATGCAAAGAAGATTTACACTTAAGAAGTACAGAGCAAGAACGGGAAGATCGCAGAGAAGAGGAGTGACAATCTGTACGATCTTAATTGAATAAAGAATACCATACGGCGGGTGGTGTGCGATGAACGCAAGAGGCGGTGCCCTTGAGTATATTAAAAAATGGCGGACGTAAAGTCGGGCGCGGACGACTTTAGGATACTCTGTACCACTAGCTTTTCATAGAATCTTTTTTTTTTGCCCAATTCTGTGCCACCTCAGTTACTATTGATGATCACTAAGGTGAGGTTGCTGTTGTTTAATTTAATCTTTCAGGTTCCGCGCGTGGCTTAGACGATCTCTTTTACGATTAACAACACCAACACCAACTCTTTTATCAGCACCACGTCTCTATAAAGCCTTGAATTTAAGACAATCGCACGATAGCAACAAGTCTCATTGGGTTCTTTCGCAGTCTTTAGACCTCTCTTCGTTTTAGAAGAGATTTCAGGGACTTGTTTCCTTATTCCCAAGTTGCTAATATAACAATTCTTGCAACAATGGTTCCCTTGTTGCACTGCAGGGTTGCCTGCTTAATCGGCTTAATCGCAGCCTGTCTTGCCTTATTTGCAAATCATATCGTCCGCATATCCTGCCAGGAAAGTAACTCGAACACCCAAAGTAGAAGGATCAGGGATGTATTTTTTGCTGATATCAGGTTAAACACCTGAACGTAAGAACGCTTCCTTGTAACAATCCAGCACTTACAGGTTGTTAGAGGGACTCTCTCGCCCGGAAATTGACGAGCAGCATTCTAATAGGACCGCATCAGAGCAAAACAGGGTGACAGTTATTATTCCCTTGTGGAGCCAGATCTGGTCAAAAGTTCAATGAAATTGGCCGGTTAAACGTTGAAGCAGGGGTAAGATTCGAAAACGGCCCAATGACCGCAATCCTGATAACCATTAGCTTTTCCCAGACGTAAGAAATCGAAAGCAGGAGACTTAGCCGACATTGTTGATGACAAATAGGTTGTTGGTAAAAAATGATGTAGAAATGTAGAAAGTAAAGCTACCTAGGCTAGAAAAATAATTATCTTTTTTTAGCTATTCTGTCAGGTTTTTATAATGTGCAAAAATCTTTCACCAGAGAACCAGGCAGCATATCGGCATTATTATATGTAATTATGATATGAATGGAAAATAGTAACTTTTGTCTACATAAAACGTAGTGTCTCCAGATTTGCGAGTCTCTGGGATATCGATTCAATCCCAACCTAGTGTTGGGTAAGTACCATATCTTGATTCATGTAACTTAGCGTGGTGGAGTCGCTTTCTTCTGCTTGTTGCATTTTTTATTTTTATTTCCTAAAAGGGTTTCTCACAAAGCGGTGGGAGCACTGCGACCATAAAGGTCTTTTGTACCATAACCTTAAGTTGAAGCAAAAGACTTTCCGCTTTCCGCATGAATCGTATGGACCTGAGATGGAAGGGACTAATCCATTCCTTTCCCATGTGACACGCTCTGTCCCATACCAGCGCTGGGCAGTCACAGAGAATATGTCTGGTGGTTTCATCGTCTTCTAGACAGAGCCTGCACTCTGAAGAGTCCGATATGCCAATTTTCTGTAGATGGTATCTAATAGTGTGGTGGCCAGATAGGTAAGCTACCAGGAGCTTTAGGTCAGCTCTGCCAAGACCTTTTGTCTTGATCGCATCCAGAGGTTTGACAAGCACTTTTGCCCAGGAAGGGAGAATCAGATTCTCCTATATTCTCCGGCGGCCCATTTGTTTATCATGGTTCTGATTGTATCAATCGATATCACAAAACGGCGCAGGAGATGTGGTGCTAGATCGTCAGCGATCGTGTTACCACCCCCTCCCGAGTGTCCAGGCACCCAACATAGCACAACTTTGTTCCGGGCTGATAGGGTTTGGAGGTAGTTATGGCATTCTTTAACCATCCTGGAGGAGATGCTCCAGCTGCCTGTTGCATACCCAGTCCAAAATGTATAACACCCTTGGACCTAAGGTTATAGGGTATAAAAATAACATTGGCTTGCATTGTTTGGCCAAATGAATGCACGGTTCCTATAGGAAGCTTATTGAAAATCCGTTTTGTCTGCAAAACGCTGTTAAATTCTGCGATATCATCTGGCATTGTTCTGCAAATTAATTTGTGATTAGACTGCAGTTGTCGTTTATCTCAGCGACAGTCATCATCGGGAGCTCAAGGTATGCACACAGTGAGCATTGTAAGTCAGGCGACGCTTTCTTATCTCGAAGGCGCTTTAGTACAATGTCTTTTGTTTGTGGTCTTGTATGGGTTTGGTGTGCTATGTGCAAGGCGTCGAATTATTATTTCCACTTGCCTGCTTTTAGCTGAGTCCAACTGGAATTTTATATAAAAATATAGTTTAATTTAGTTTAAAACGCAAGTCTGGCAACCTTGTACGTACAATGTAGTACTTACCCAAGGGGTAACGAGCATAAATTCAATTTGTAGCATTTTCACGATTGGCTTATAATTTTTTTTTCCTTTGTTTTTTTTTTTGTTGTATGCCTCTTTATTTAATTAGGTTTACACATTTCTGTGCACGTCGCTCTCTGTTGGATTTTTCTTTCGTTTTGTGGCACGTCTTGCCTGTGGCACGCAGGCTGCTCAGGATCTCGAGTAAGTTAATTAATTTATCATTGTTTTTGCCTTTTGGCTGTCGCGGGCGTTAGCATGGGCATAGAAGAAACTCTTACTCACTGGACTTCATGGACATGGAACATCTGTCCGCGCACAACAAATTCATTTATTTGGTGGAACTCAGTCGAAGACCTTGAGTATTGGTGCTGCCTGCTGCTGGCATTGTGGCTTACGGTTTCATTAACAATGCAGCATACAAATTTAGACTCCCGTATCTCTACTACATCTTGAGCTTTATTCACCACCAACTGAGCCAAGTTTTGTATTAAGTGGCTAAAATTGATAAATAACTTGAACAGCTGTTCTTATGAAGTTGGTTCAATGCCACACACGCTCTCAGAGACACGCCCTTGATGCGTGGCGTATGTCTTGCCAAAAATCAATATATATATACTTCTTCAGTACATGAATACATACATAGTATATGAGCCCATTTTTGACATCATCAACCAAGCGAGTGGGCTGTGCAAGTGACGGCTTGCTGTAGTATATCAAACACAATCTGTATAGTAAGTATACGACAGAATTCTCGCAGAGATTCGGCAGTTGGGGGCATGCTAACTGATGTATTTGCTGTGATTTGTTTCAATTTGTCAATCAAGATGACACAAAGCAACGGAAATTGAAATTAAAAACATTCATCGTTGGATTGATTAAGAGAAATGTCTGACAATGTGTAAATATATAGATTTTTTTTTTTGTATTTTGTTAGACACAGAGAAATTCTTTAATCATAATAATTTTTATATATTTTTTTTGTTACAATATAAACTAGAAAGGGATTTGGGACACATACAGCTGCGGGAACTAAACATTTAGGTTACCTTTAATAATTTACATTCTTTTAAGGACAACAGTGATTGATTAGACGGTTTCTCAAAAATGATTCTTTTTCCAAAACAACACAATAGGCACAATGTAGTAAAGTATCTGTCAAAAGTATCTATTTGAAGCCTTTTGATATTGGTTGTATCTGTACAACTTATTCTGATAAATGCCAAATAAATTCCTTTTTTTTCCTCTGAAGAGCTCGTTGTCTTGCCTTGATATATTGTATGTAGCTCTAAATCGAGAATTAGTTCTTCTGTTGTCATGAATAACCAATTTTTTATATACGAACAGCTCTTTGTTATTCCAATAAATTTTGTAGTGTTAGACAACGCGCAATATTTGTATTAATTGTTAGCCAATGAATTCGAAATTGGAATTCGAGATCATAATAACCACATCATAACCTCAAAAAACATATTAAATTATGTTTTATGGAAGATATCTCTCATATCAAGGGGCTTTTGGACCTCGGATTCAGATTTAGCGACCCCAAAAGCAACGTTGAAATCCATAAAACGAAAAGAATAAAATTAATTTTATTGCTATCCAGAATCCTGGGGGAACCCGACCTCGGCGAATGCGCCTGAAAATTTATAAGGCGATTTCAAATGAAAATTTTCAGTAGGGGAAAATTTTGTTACAATAAATCAGCAGAGGAATTTCCAACCTTCTAAGAAACAATTCCCAGAGCAGTTGAGCGCCATCTTCAAGCCAAAACTTACTTAGTAAAGAGGGTAGGACTCCTGTCGTCCATATCCAATATGAGTATTATATGTCCAATAGTGTGAGTGGCAAGGAGTATCCAACAGAAATAAACACAGTCTACAGATGAGAAAATAAAGGGACGACGCTTCCGATGAATAGTTTTAAGGGGAATAAATGTCCTGTCTCGAGAATAGTAAGTTTACAACACTGCCTATAAAATCCATATAAATCCTTTTGAAAATTTGTAATCCAGTTCAATAGAAAAGCGCCATGATTCCAATTGTAATCCAATGATTTCGATGAAAAGTGTAAACTGAGTCTGCTACGCATCCTTTGTTGAAACTTATTTATAGAATCTAGTCCATTACTTTTCTTTTTCCTAGGAAAGCCTTGAAGGAAAATAAAAGATTCTTCTGCTTCTTCCTTGACTTAAGCCATGCTACTAAAAGATTGCGCGTTTGCATGCACAACTTTCATTACTTCCATAATTTTGAAATATCAGACTCATCCCAGCAGATCTGTGGCTAATAAGTAGAACGTTTTCGATAGGATCACCAAGGTGTTTGATGTTTAGCATCTAGAAATATTATAAATATATGCGTATCTATATTTATTTTATATCGTACCCGATTTTGATTGTCGTCTGGATGGCGACTGCGGCCGCCGCGGTTCCTCCATCCTGGCCAAATTCTCTTCAGATTTTCCCCAAAAGTTAGGAAAATGGACTAAAAAAATATAACAAATGGATTAGGTGTCATATATATTATATTTTTCAAGTAGTACGTTTGCTACCAATACCACCGCCGCCACCTTTGCCTCCTTTACTAGATGATGGTTTGTCTAGAAAAGGTGTCATCATTTCCATAGGGAATGGAAATATAATTCTAGCGTTACGTTCCGCTGTTATAGCTGATAGAATTTGCAGATGCCGCAACTACATAATAATTAAAGGATTTATTTATTGAAAAAGGAATACTCAATTGAAATACTTACCTGTAGCGTTACTTTATTTGTGGACATAACATCGGAGGCCTCTTTCAGGGCTTTGGACGCCAATACTTCGCCTTCTGCCGACACGAGCTTGGCACGAGCTTCCCGATGCGCCTCTGCCTCACTGGCCATAGCTCGCTGCATGCTTTCTGGCAGACTTATGTCCTTGCTATAGTAAATCAAAATAAATGTTAGAATGCCTTTATCTCATACTGCGTTTGGGACTTACAGCTCCACGCGCTCTACTCTGACTCCCCAGGGATCAGTAGCTTTGTCAACATATACACCAATTTCTCTCGACAGCTCTTCTCTGGAGGTTAAAAGTTCTCCAAGCGATTTCGAGCCAACCACATTGCGCAGAGTAGTCTGTGCAATAAACATAGTGGCCTGGTGCACATCATCCACTTGTATGACTGCATCCATGGGACTAAAGATGCAGTAGTAGATCACGGCATCAACATGTATAGTCACCGAATCTTTCGTCAGCACATCCTGAGCGGGTACTTCTAATGAAGTTGTGCGCAGATCTATTTGAGTACAATGATCTATGCAGGGAAGTGTCATAACTAAGCCGGGTCCACGTGCTCCTTTTCTGCAAAAGAAAAGATTTTGCCCAAAATCTGGAAGTATGTTTGATTTTACTTACCTTACACGACCTAGGCGTAAAATTACGATTCGATGATACTCTTTTACTACCTTCAAACAAGCCAATAAGGAGAAGGGAAAAGTTATCACAACAAGAATCCACGAAAAAAACGCCGCAATTTTCTCAATGGTGTTTTCTTCACCCTCAGCTGGTGGAGAGCGTATACGTAATATTTAAGAGAACACTCGTTCTTAAACTTACTTGTGCGTATATTTCGGTTTTCACTATATTTCGGTTCCAAATGTGGCGGTTGTGGACGTTGTGGCGGTGGGTTTTGTACGGGTTCCGAGTTTTTACTTACCTTTGAGGGCTGAACTGATTGCGATGCTGGTTCTTAAGAAGTATTTTGGTTGGGTGGATAGCTTATACGTAATATTTGAGAGAACACGCGTTCCGAAACTTACCTGTGGGTATATTTCGGATTCCACTATCTTTCGGGTCCAATTGTGTCGGCGATTGTGGACGTTGAGGCAGTCGGTTTTGTAATGGTTCAGGGTTCTTATTTAGCGTTGCGGGTTGAACTGATTGCGATGCTGATTCATAGGAAGTATTTTGGTTGGATGGTGACCTTGTACGTAGTATTTGAGAGAACACGCGTTCTAAAACATACCTGTGGGTATATTTCGGGCTTTACTATCTTTCGGTTCCAAATGTGTCGTTTGTGGACGTTGAGGCGGTGGGTTTTGTACTGGTTCTAAGTTTTTATTTAATGTTGCGGATTGACCTGATAGCGATACTCGAGGTTTTCCGGTTCCACTACCTTTCGGTTCCGGCGGTGCGACTTGTAAAGTTTTTGAGGGTTTACTTAAAGCTGTGGATTGAACTGACTGCGGAGCTGATGCAGCATTGGAAGTATTTTAGTTGGGTGGTGAGCGTATACGTAATATTTGAGAGAACACTCTATCGTAAACTTACCTAAACTTGTATTCGGTTCCGAACGTGTCGGTTGTGGACGTTCAGGCGGTGTGGTTTGTGAAGTTTTTGAGTTTTTACTATACGCTGCGGATTCAGCTGATTGCGCAGCTGATAGACCATCGGAAGTTTTTCGGTTCGGATCCGTCATATTAATTACGAAAAATTTAGTACATTTAACGAATTACGAAACAATATATTTATCTGAATACCAAAAAAAAAAAACGAATACCAAAACTGACAAATAAAGCTATATTTTAGTATTTAAAAAATCATTTCGATAAAATAGTGTTTAAAAGCGTACAGCTAATTGTAGAAAAGTTGTTGGTCTTATTCAGCAAAGTCATATTTAAAAAAAATTAAATGGAATATTCATCATTTATAATACAAATTGTTAAGTCGATATTGGTGTTATTCTAATCCCAAAATTGTTGTTATATAATAACCTAACCTCAAAACATTTCAAATAGTTTTCGGGTTGATAAGTCTGAATCCAAAGTCAAAAAACCCAGGAAAGTGCGTATAAAGCCTTTCAAGTAAAAAAGGGTTTCTGACTTTTTTTAAATTATTTTGGTTGGATCTAATAAAAACTGTCATTTCCTGTTCATTGGTACGCAAAATGACCCAAAAAAATATTAAAATTTAGATTCAAAAACATCCATGCAACGAATATCCAAAAAATACTTATTATTATTGGGTGTATAAGTGTACTGCAATCCAGGTCGATTTATTGTACCCCCTGCATGGCTTAGAGCTCACCCAAAAGTCTTAAGGCCTGCATGCATTGAAGTATTTTGTTTGGACCTATAGTAACAACGATCTCCGGTGGGAGAACGTACATGCCCAGGAGCTTGTTTCTTTTACCGGCGTTTGCCATACATTCACATAACATATGTGAAAAAGTTTCTTCCACTATGCTACAGAAGCGACATATTCCACTATCCACCATGTCAATTTTTTTTAAGTGGCTGCGAAGCCTACAATGTCCCGTCAGAAGGCTCGTCATGATTCTTACTGTGTTCTGCCCGTGCGTTATCATGACTTTGAACATCTTACGGTTGTAGTTGGAGAGGAGGGTTTATGACTGTTTGAGCGCTGCGCCCAGTAAAGCAGTCGTTTTTTATTCTTCTCTATTCTTTGAACTCCCGTACAACGTGGTTACCAATCCCACTGTGTGGTTCCGGACCGATTAGCGGTGTTGCTGCACCGGTTCTGGCGAGTTTGTCTGCTAGTTCATTTCCAGGAATATTGTGGTGCCCTGGAACCCATCTAAACGTGAGCTTATTCTTGGATCCTAAGTTATCCAGTGACGTTCTGACTTCTCTAACCAGCCTTGATGTAATCTTGGCTTTTATTGCTGCTTGACTATCAGATAGGATGGAAATATGCTTTTCATGGTAGATCTTTTGCAGATTGAGTGCTGCACATCTTCCAATAGCACAGACCTCAGTTTGGAAAACGCTGGTGTGTCTGCCTAGAGGTTCATAATATTTGGTTCTGGGCCCTGCTACCCCCAGGCCACTTCCTTGATCAGTAAGTGATCCGCCTGTGCAGCACTTTATTGTATGTGGTTTCATAGGGTCAACTGCCGCAAGAGAGGTCCAAGCATCTTTTGTGCTGTGTTTGGTATCAAAATATTAACTAGCATCTCATCCCTTGGCTGCAGAACCATAGGCATATCCTTTGCTAGATCTGCAGCATCTTTCTTGGTGGGGCTAAAGTCGTGCCCTACCCTCCCAATTCTTATTTATGTGGCTTTACGCGGCATATCGCAACGATATGTAGGGGAGTGCTCTCCATTAATATTTCTAAGGCAGCAGTAGGACCGGTGCGCATAGCTCCTGTCATACATATGCAGGCAATTCTTTGCAGATTCTGAATTTTTTTCTCTGGTCGTGCTAAGGCACGCTCTGCTACCCCAGGCTTTGGTCCCATACGTTGGTATACTATGAGGTATAGCCATCTTAATATTCAGTGATGTGCCCGACGACTTCCGGCAATACTTCTACACTCCAGGATACTTGACTTATTTGCTCGTTTCTATACTGCATCGCGATATTTATATCTCATTGTGAAGGGTTCTATGACAGTCTTGGCAGGGTTGAGACTCAGGCCTGCCTTTTTACACCAGTTATTGGTTTCCTTGAGACCTAGCACAGTGTTTCTTCATACTTGCCTCTTGCTATGATAACGACGTCATCAGCATAGCCTTGACATAGTATTCCTCTGCTGGTTATTAATACTTATATAAACGAATAAAATATTTTTTAGCGGTTTATTTAGAAAAACAATAGCCTCTCATTAAAAGTCAAATGGCTGGTACTCTTCAAATGTGAAATTATTTGCAATTATCTGTGACAATGTCCCCATCAATTGAAATTTCCATACCATCAATTATTACGAGCCATATAATTAACTTTTTACTGCTTTCATTCAAACATGAAATCAATTGATTAAAATGTTACATATGTTATATAGGGTGCTTTTTCGAACTGCCTTTAGACGTAAATGTTTGACAGCTGAATAATGAATACAGTCGTACATGTTCAGTTCAAATAGTAATATTTAAGTGTTATTTTTATATATTACTAGCCGGCCTCCGGCACGCTCGCTTTGCTCGCTCGTCTAGATCTTTATTTTCTTCCAATGATTTATTTTTGTGGCGAATTCACGAAATTGCATTATGTGCAAATATTGATCTGATCATATGTATTTTATACAGAAATCAAAACATGAATTGTAAGCAAAAATCGCAGAATTCCTTTCTTCTTAAGAAACTTTCTTGGAAAAGAATAACTAAATCAATATTAATTTCTAAAATTGATGAAATTGTAAATTATCCTACCGAGTTTTTAAATTCACTTGATTTGCCAGAAATGTTAGGAGTGGCAACCCTTATCTCTTAGGGGTATGAAAAATAGATGTTGGCCGATTCTCAGACCCGCCCAATAAGCACACAAAATTTCATGAGAATCGGTCTAGCCGTTTCGGAGGAGAATGTTCACACAAAAACCAATATTCACAAAAATGCGTATATCTCACGAACCAATTCACACAAACACATCCCAATAGGCTTAAAACCTCCGCATTGACCTCTAACACACGCAAAAATCAGATTTGAAATTCATCGACTCGTTCATGAGAACACCGATAGCACGTAAAACATAAGTTTCTTCTTATATATAAAATTCTAGTTTCAAAATGTTAGTTACCATACTCCTCCGAAACGGCTGGACCGATTCTCATGAAATTTTGTGTGCTTCAATAAAATAAAACTTATAACGTTTATAATTTTTGTGTTTCCTTTCGACAAAAACAATTAACTAAAAAATATTAGTTAATCTGACAATGTACACAATGCCAACCTAAATAAAAAAAAATGTTGTATTGGAAAACTCAAATTGTCCTTTTTAGTATTTTCGTCGCAATTTTGTTATATTTTCTCAAACTTAAACAATCCTTGGACTTCCACGAACATTTCAAGACCAAAATTAGCCAAATCGGTTCAGCCGTTCGTGAGTCCATAAGCTTCAAAGGAACATAACATTGTGCCACGAGAATTTTATATACAAGATAAAATTTCAGAATTAAAATGTTTTAAAAGTTAAGGTATTTTTCCGGTCCCACAAGGACTATGCAGTCTATGTGAGACTCCCCAGGGGTCAACGGGTGTTACCTAACCTAAGGTTTTTTTTCGGATTTAAAAAAATCAAGAGTATATTTTATTTAATCAAGCAAAACACTTCCATAAAATCACTGTTTGAAGGTCTGGGTTATTTTACTCTACAACGAATAGAATCTACGATTTTACTAAATATCAATATTATATATCAATTATTATCAATTTCCTTGCGCTTTTTATATATGTGTATCATGATGATTTATCAAATTGGTAACAAATATGTATATTGTATTGGGTGATGATGATTTGAGGCTTTAATGTAAAAAACTCGTTACATACTCATTCTTCAAAATAATTTCCATTGTTAGCCACAACTTTTTCCCATCTCTTTGGCAGCTTCTGAAATCCTCGTCTGAAAAATTGTTCTTCTTTTGACGCGATCCACAAATCGATCAAATTTTTAACTTCTTCGAAAGAACGAAAGTGCTGTTCGGCCAGGTCATGTGTCATCAATCGGAATAAGTGAAATCAGAAGGGTGGATGTCAGGAGAGTACGGCGGGTAGGGTAGAATGTCCCATTTCAAAGTTCTTAGGTATGTTTTTTTACTACCTTGGAAACATGTGGCCGAGCGTTGTCATATAGAAGTATAAGCTTATCGTGTCTTTCCGAGTATTGCGGGCGTTTTTCCTTCAACGCTCGACTCAGGCGTATTAGTTGCGTCCAAAACAGTTCTCATGTTATGGTTTCGTCTGGATTCAAGAGTTCATAGTACACTACGCCGAGAAGGTCCCACCAAATACAGAGCATCAGCTTCGAGCTATGAATGTTCGGTTGCGCTGTTGAAGTTGTTGCATAGCCTGGAAGCCCCCACGATATTTTCCGCTTCGGGTTGTTATAGTGTATTCACTTTTCATCGCCGGTCAGGATTCGCTGCAAAAAACTCTTTCTGTTTTGCCGTTGGAGGAGTTGTTCGCACGTGCAAAGGCGCCGTTCGATGTCCCTCGGCTTCAACTCGTACGGCACCCAATGTCACAGTTTCTGAATCATTCCTAAGCTTTTTAGGCGATGAGAAACGTCTAGCTGAGTCACTCCCAATAAATTAGCAAGTTCCTGTTGCGTTCTACAACCATCTTCATCCAGTAAAGTCTGTGGAGTTTTTGATCGATGCCTCAGCTGGCAATGTATCGATTCTGTTCGTACTTATCTACCGATTTGCAATACTGGCGCCACCTATGGGAAAACGGCGGTTTTCTATTTGTACACCCAATATAATAAATTGCAAAATATTTAGTAAATTATTTATTATAAGTTTCCAAAAATCGCTGGGGGCAGATTCCAGAATCTTATCCAGCTAGACCTCAAAGATTATTCCCGGCTTATTATAAAGGAAGTTCGAATATTCTTGATTTAAACATTTTGCTTTGAAATGAGCTTATTTAACACTTTAGACGAGATATTTAGAGCATATTTTGAAAATCTTAAGTCAAGAATGGTATTATAATGGTAAAAAAAGATGATCAATAATTCAAAAATTTGTATTTTTGTACTTAATAAATTTATTTTTATAAGTGTAACAAACCGTACAAAAAGAGAAAACACAAGTTACGTCAAACAAAGGACCACTTTAAACTTAACCAAGAACAATGGTGTCAACAAATTATGTTGAAAGTTCAAGTACAAAGGGCTTTAAAAAAACCACCCTATATGCATTACAAAGTGAACTAGTTCATTGTGCATATACATCAATGGAAAGTCTGCATGTACATTGAAAAGGAAGTAACTTTACAGAGTTTACAAAATTAGCAAACATCAAACGCTGGTGCAAAAACTTGACTGCATTTCGAAAAGTTTACAACCAAAACTGACGCTGCTTTCGTCTGCAATTTGCATAATTGCAGTTAATTGAAACGAACATGTTAATGAGTTTGAAACGGGGTTGCAGTTGCAAGGTTGCAAGATCTACATGCGCTCAAATTAGTGTAAAGTTGGCAACTCATGCGGGTTCCAGGGCGTGGCAACGCCTACGCATGCAGATGCGCTTTTTGCTGCAGAAACCTGTTTGCATATGCATGATACAAGCCCAAAAACTGACATACTTTCATTTTGCTCTACATCTACGTATACATTATATAAACATGTACTTTTTTTTTTAATTTTATAAATTTTCATATACATCTACATATGTATAAGTATTATATTTGTTGCCGCAGCTCTCAAGTGCGAAGTTCTTCACATAAACGAATGCACTAAGATGGCAAGTTTCATGTGCAACGAACGTGCAAAGTGCAGACAATTACGCGTTACCCATAAACCGATTAGGTCATATGAATATTTATGATCATTAGGAGAACGTGCAACTGGTAATGATGCCTTTGAAGCTGCCTCATAGTCGGACAGAAATTGAGAGAGTGAGAGAGACAAAGACATTACCATTATGCAAATGTGCCGCAATTCAGTTTGTTGCCTTGGCTGGCTGGCAAAACATAACCTGAAATATCCGTGGCAACAAATATTCGCACTAACATAACATTAGAAAATGAAAATGGCTCCAAACGTAACTTGGCTTATAAATGCCTTAAATACCATTCCCATTCATTTCCATGCCCAAGTGTCAGTTACCCTGTCAGTTTTTGCATTGTAGGTTTGTGTGTGTGTGTATGTTTTGTGTAGAGCAAATATTTGTTGCCTACTTCTTGGGGCACGAGCAAATTCCACTTTGTGGCAATGCGGCTAAAGAAAAGTACGGCTTTGTGGTCTATAAATGACGTAGAATGAATTCATAAACACACACACACACACACACACACAAACAACTAATCAAATAAGCACGTGTGCAAATTTACCAAGACAACAAACAAATAAAAGAAGATGATGGCATAAAAGCTTCAAAAGAAATTGAGATGAAAACAATTGTGATAATTATTTAATGTTTATTTATAGGCTTTGTGTTACTATACTTACAGTTCAAAGGTTGATAAACCCTTTAATGAATTTAAGCTTTAACAGGTTGCTACCACAAAATATTTGCAATTCTATTAGCTATCGAAATACGAAACAACTCGGCTCCTCGGCTTAATTAGCAAGTTTAAAAATAGACTTTTGTGGCGTCAGGAACTTCATTAGCACCAC